>CBVK0101620254.1:0-10805 GCA_900067695.1 Picea abies | reverse complement strand
AGAATAATGTGAATCAAGAATCAACTATGAATTTATGAGATGAAAGGAAAATAAAATGGACATGTCATGAAAAAAATTTGCATGACTTTTGTATTAATATCAAATGAGTTTGTAAATCATCATCTCCTCAAGAATCCATTGATATATCATCACACAAGTTTACAAAAATAACATGACACTTGAATAGTTTTTTGAGGGAGAAAATAAAAATAATACCCCAAATGTAACAAGTTTAAAAATGTTTGAAACAATATGATTGGCATAACAACCTCAACAAGATCTCAATGTCAATTAAATAAACTAAATTAAACTACATTTACTTTTTGACAAGAAAGGATTTTGATCCTCTAGACCTAGAATATCATGAAAAATGACTGGAATAATTTAGAGAAAGAGTTGATCATGCATAGATATTATTGTTGCTAAACATACATGGAAATCCTAATGGAAATAATCATGCATAAAGAAATATGAGAAATTTGGCAAATTCACAGAATCTTGGTCGAAAGGAAAAACGTGTTTCTTGCAAACTCTCAACTGGAACCTTTGAATGCCTTCTACATATTCTTTTATAGTATTCTCTTCATCTTATTGAATCTTCTTTAGGGTTATATTTAGGGTTTTATTTTTCCCCTTTGTAAATATGAACTTATATATCCATGCCATCAATTGGGACCCACTTTATAAGTTCATAAATTTATTTTAACAAACCATTTTTCAAAAATGATTTGTTGCCAATATAAAACATAGTCCTAACTATAATTTAATTTTTAGGGTATGATATTTATGATTCCAGCTATGGAAACCAATTCCTATTTTTTCTTCATTACTCAATCCTTCCAACGATATCTCGTTTTCTCAATTTTGACATAGAGAGCAAAAGTTATGGCCTCCGAAAGATAAAGACTCAATAATCATTGATCTATCCACGTAAATTCTAAGCCCTTGATTTGCAAATCCACCCCATTTATCCCACATTCATCAAGGAATAATTCTCATATCTTATTTATCATAAAAATGTATTCCCATATTACTTGTGTGTGAAATAGAGAGAATTATGGATCCCTTTGTAGCTGGTGCATAGTGTAACTTTTGGTTTCCACCTCATCGCCCATTCATCATGCCAAGTCACTGCCTAGTAATTTGTGTCCAACAAATATCATCCAAGTATCACCCAGTGATAGGTCCACTTCATTTCCATGTGTCCTAATGTGATAGGTCCACTTCACTGCCACATGTCCCATTATGCCAAAGGAGGGGTGATGGGGATAAAAACTTAGGAAAATAATTAATAATTTCACAAAATAATAATATAAAAAAGGAGGATTACCTAGAAATAGGGAAATTTATAGATACAATGAAAAAGTGTAAGAATTAGTAAAATATAACTGTAAAACCGAGTAAAATTAGCTAAGTCATGAGGGTGCAATTTGGGTGATGCAGATATGCAGGTGAAAATTTAGGATTGTGGGAATGCGGGTTGTGGGAGGTCAAGGGATGGGTCAAGGGGGGTGCCCTGCATTTTCATTCTTGAAAAATGACTAAGTAAAGGAATGTCGAGAGTAATGAAAATGAAGGAGTAAGGAGAGTAAGGAAATTGACTAAGTATGGAGTACGGATAGAAGTGAAAATGACTAATTATGTAGAGTAGTATAGAGAGGAGTGAGGTATTGCATAATGTGAGAGAAAATTGGAATGCCTTGGGCATATGACCTATGTTTTAGATTTCATAAAATGTTATACAAATTTGAGACATAGGGATATTTGGTGAGAAGATGGACACAAGCAATTTCATTCTTTTAACATCTTTTTATTTTCTTCTCTTTTGTTTAAAAAAAAACATCCATGTTGGCCTTGCGTGAAGAAGAACTGCAACAATGATTTTGAATTCTTAAAACTTGTTGGGTCTTCATGATAAATAGGTGAAGTTTATTTGGAAATTTCAAACTTTGAAAAGTTTGGTCTCCATTTGAAAGAGACATAGGTTAAAATATGCATCCCAATCCCCTAGATGATGGGTGTCAGGAAAACACATCAACAACATCTCCATGGAGTACCATTTTTCCTTTCCTATAAGTTGTTCTTTCAACCCGATTCTCCAAAGTTCATGCTTCCCTTGTCTTGTAGTTCTTGACCTCTTCTCCAAAACTACCTCTTCTGCCCAATCTTCTTTATCATCTAGTGCTAATTCCTTTATGGTATGTAGAACCTAGTCCACTTTCTGATCCAACATGAAAGTCTCATAGAGTTTCAAATACTCCCCATTCACTCCTAGGTAAATGTTCATGTATGAGGGTAGAATGATTTTGTAGGTGTTATCTCCCACCTACTCCAATACCTCAAAAGGGCCATATCATAGAGCCTTGATCTTCTAAACATGACCCTATTGTCTTTCCTTGTTTAGCTATAATAAACTATGTCTCCCACTTTTAATGAATTATTGGTTTTAATTTGATTGTGTCTGGCATTATACTTTTCCCATGACTTCTTCAACATTTCTTGTAATTGAAAATGGATCTATAAAAAAATTTCAACAAATTTTTCTACTTTCAATGCTTCTCTAGTGATGTATTCCCTCACTCCTCCTTGTTGTACATATATAACATCCAAGGAAGAATGTGGAAAATACCCAAAGCAGGTTTCAAAAATGGAATTACCAATAGAAGTGTGGACTATTGTGTTATAAGAGTGCTAAATATAGGTCAAGTTTTCATCCCATGTCTTCATATGATTTTAAATGTAACCCCTCAAAAGATGCACCAAATTCCTATTGACTACTTCTATCTACCCATATATTTGTGCATGGAATGTTGTATATCTCTTCAACATAGTGTATATCTTCTCCCAAAGTGTAGTCCAAAAGGAACTAAGAAATCTAGTATCCATGTTTGAGATAATGGTCCTTTGTATCTCAAAGTGCACCTAGGCTTGTTCAAAGAACGCGTTTGTTAATTCTTGTCCTTTGATGGTATTTTTACAAGGCATAATAATGCACATCTTGTTGAACTTCTCAACTACCACAAATAAATAGTCATGTCCCTTCCTATTTGTTGGTAAATCCTCCCACAAAATCCATGGAAATGATTTCCCAATGTCGAGTGGGTATAGGTAAGGGATGGTATATAAATTTATTTCTATTACTAGGCGTGTTGGTACAAAAAAGTATGCATCCTCTCATATACCATGCTAGTACATATTATTGCAATCCAGGCTAGTAGAAATACCTTGTTAAGTTAGAAAATATATTCCCAACACCAAAATGTCTTGCAACCTTGGAGGTGTTAGCCTCTCTGGTAAGTTGCAATATTTCACCTTTAGGAACACAAAGATTGTCTATCCTATAGAGTAACACATTCTGGAGATGATATTCAAACTTATTGTCACCTTCTTCTACATGAATTTGATCCTGTAGCTATTGAAACAACTCCTTGGAGTCTTGATTTTCCATGTATTCCTCTTTCTATGCATCATGGGTAAAAGGATCCATGTGCATAAGAGTTCTCAAGGTTGTAATCTTGGATGTGGGTGTCCTTGAAAGCATGTATACCAACTTATTAGTGTTCCCCTTCTTATACTTGATGACAAGATGAATTTTTTGCAAAAAACCCATCCACTTGCAATGTTTAGTTTGTCGAATCTTACTTTCAGCCTGTAAATACTGTAGTGGTCGGTGATCTGTGTGGATAATGCTTTCCTTGTTTCTTAGGCAATACTTCCACTTATTAACAACTTGAACCAATGCATATATTTCCTTATCATAGGTAGGGTATTTTAAGACTCTCCCATGCAACATTTCATCATGATAGCATACCAAATTACCTTATTGGATCAATGCTACTCCCATAGAATACCCACTTGCATATGTCTCCACTTCAAAGGGTTTTTGCAAGTTAGGGAATGCAATAAATGGTTCTTGAATAATATTTCATTTTAGCTCATCAAAATATTTCCGGTAATTCTTTCCCCGTTGGAAACTCTTACTACTCACTATTATGGCTTGGAGTGGTGTAGCTATTGTTGAAAAGGATGTTATGGACTTCCATAGGCACTATGATTTCCCCAACAAAGATCCTAGATTTAGTGACATTAGTAGGAACTAGCCATTTTATGACGGTATCCATATCTTTTAGATCTATATTGAGTTCCCCTCCACTGATCACATACCCCAAATGCAAAAATGATTGATAAGAAAACCCAAATTTCTGGAGGTTTGCTTGTAACTAATGTTTTTTTAGAGTCTCTAACACCTGCATGAGATGTGATATTTGCTCCTCCCAAGTAGAGATATAAACCAATATATCACCCAAATACATTATAAAAAATGAATATATATGGGTCCAATACATCATTCATCAATATCATAAATGTAGTTGGTGCATTACATAAACCAAATGCATGACTAACCATTCATACAAACCTTACCTTGTCTTGAACGTGATCTTCTAGGTGTCTTTTTCTTTGTCATATATTGGTGGTATCTTGATTTGAGATCCAACTTGGTGAAATACTTGGCATGTTGCAACTAGTCTAACAAATCATCAATCCTAGGTAGAGGGTACTATATCTTGAATGTAATCTTGTTCAAATCTATGTAGTCCATACACATTTTCTCATCCTTCTTGGGTACTATCATAATAGGTGACCCAAAATGTGTAGTTCTTGGTTGAATTAGTCCCTGCTCCAATAGTTTTTTCAATAGTTTCTTCACTTCGTTTTATTCTAGAACAAACTATCTATACAACCCAATATTGTGTAATGGGGAGTCGGGAAACAACTATATCTTGTGTTCAAATTCCCTCTTCGGTGGTATCCCTTTAAGATCTTGGAAAGCTCCTATGTTCTCTTGTAGAAACTCATCCAAATGCTATTTTTTTTCCTTAGTACATCCCTCCAAAGATGTCTTTACCCTTACTGATTAATCACCTCGCTAATTCTCTATTAAGAAAATAAACACATATTTATTACTAGAACTAATCAAATTTTTGGCTTGGTTCGAAATTACTAGTGAGATCTTAAATTTACCTTTGTGTATGTTTTTTATGTAAGACTTCCCATCCTTGATTAGGAAATATTGTTTTCTCTTCGCATGAAGATCGCATCCCTCATGTAAATGTAGGGGATTCCAAAAACTACACCACACACATCAAATGGTACGATATCTAACTCCACTTCATCAATAAAATATCCGCTTACAATCAATTTGATCTTACATTTTTTCATGACCTTAATATCTACATCCTTTTTTACCCACCCTAATGTATATGGCCCTCTAATTTTAGTGTAACAAATGAAATATTCTTCTCTTCTTCTATATGGTGGACACTGAAATAGACCTATAAATTTTTCAACCAATTTTTCAACTTTACTACATTGATATCACCTTGGTATGGTTTCATATCCACTTTCACTTCCATTTTAAATAAATATTGTGAAAGTTTGATGACACTATAACTTGGATACTCTTTCTGGGGCTCTTTCCTTGACTCCTTTTCTAGGTATTCATTGTCTCTCGGTTTCCCCTCTAATCCGATTTTTTGGTTACAGCCTCCAACCTCTTCAAATGGTTCGATATTGTTTCCTAGAGATTCCATGAGGAGGGTCATACTGTAAGAGATATCAACAAATTTCTCTTCCAACCTCACAAATCTCTCTTCTATTGGATCTTGAGGGTTGTTGTGAATAGAATCATCTTCTAGGGATAGGGTTCTACGACTTTGTTCTTAAGATAATTCTTGGATAATGCAACATTCCAGAAATACCGTAAAGAAAACTAATATGATACCAATATGATATATAAATTGTCATGGATATTCCACTAGAGCATTTCATCACAACAAATATTATAATATTCTGAAATATTAGATTATGAAAACTAATTTTCCATAGATCCTATATTAATTAATTTCAAGTTTTTCTTGAATTTATGAAATAACTAAAATATGAAAATCAAAGGAATGAGAAAAACAACACACCATCCACACACAAATAAACACGAGATATATCTCGAGAAACCCAATACGAGAGAAAACACATCTATAAGGTGAGGCATATGCTCTTCTCTCTTTTATTTAGTTATGGAAATGCAAATACAAAGAAAGAGGCACTCACTCTGGAGTTTCATTTGACATTGTGGCATATATGGCTACTATAGAATATTTTCCTCCATTATTATTCTCTCAAAATACAACTCCTATATTCTTTTCTCAACTATGGAACAAATACAATTCTAAATAATGGAACCCCTTCTCCTCATATCGGCCTAGTATTTAACATTGCCCTATAGCTATCTAGGGTTATGGTTTTAACTTCCTCAACCGTCAATTAGTGATAAGGTATGGAACTTATAGAATCTTATTTAAATTCAACATGTGGCTAGACGCATATGTGTGAGTAATGAGGGATGATGTGGCATCCACTCATACCATGGTGGTCAATAAGGTAGTTCAACTTATGGGAGGCATAAATTTTGCATACGATCTCTGATTGAGGTGATTTTGACTTTATTGGAAAGGTCGCAGTATGTATATTAACATCAAAATGTGCAAAAGTTTGTAACAATGTAAACCTTAAAATTACATTTAATTCCTGAAGTGGATGTGGAAGGTTTCGGATCCCAATTTTCAAACTGGAACCTTTCACTAAAATGGCCCTATGGGTTGATTCCTCCAATTTTTTCCACCCAGACATTACCAAGATAGATGAAAATATATATGAATATCCAATACATATCAGTTGTTGGGTAATTTTTCCCAGTCCTTGGGAAGAAAGTTAACTTGTTTTTATGTCTTATGTTCATTTTTAAGATAAGAGAAAATTATACAATGCGTATGTGGTTTGAAGGACTAGAAGGTTTTGAACAGAATGTATTCATCAATGGAAAACCATTAGTAAAGTAAAATCTCCCATTGAATGAATTGCGATCAGTGGCATATCAATTTTCTTATCGTATTCTTCTACCTATGGCTGATGCATCCTCATACGTAAAAATCTATCTTTAAATGATAATACTATTCTGAGAATGATGGTCATTGCCCCCTCTGGTAGCGAAGGACTTTTAAAAAAGAGATTTGAGAGATTCTTTTAAGGATTTAAACTTGTGTGTAATGGGTTTTTGTTGTGAATGAGAACAATCCAATATCCCCTCACTATATATATGATCAAATGTTGGTGTAGATACAATGCTCCATTTGTAGGATTGTGGATAATGGGGTTTGATTTTGAACTTTGTTATAGCCTACACCCAATGATCCAGCCTCAAGTCAAACACCAATTCTCTACTAACCAATATTTCACAATAATGAATATCAACTACAGTCACCATAAGTTAATTATAATATCAAATTTATTATATATCTCAAAATTGACTTGCTAGAAGGAAATCATTTACCCATTCATGGTGCTATAGATTTTAATATTTGAATCCAACCATTTGTAGACATGTATACTTCAATCAAATAAATGTGAATTTTGTCATTGATTCGATTATTACTTATAATTTATATGTTTATCCTTATTATGGATGTTCCTTTCCACCTTCCTCCAAGTTTTTGATGATGTTAACTTTAAACCATACCAAGAGTTGTTGAAGGAATTCATTGGATTTCTTGGTATGGTTGGGGTGTATTTTTAACTCAAAATATCATCTATTAATTGGTATTGTTAGTGGTTATTTGTATGCAACATTCAATGACCAGAGGCCTTTTATCCATTTAGAGAGCATAAGGGTTCTATATAAGAAAACCAAACACTTAATTTGTGGGAAAACCAACATACCATGTTCACACACCTAATGAAGGATAGTGAACATAAATGTTTTTAAAGGATATTGCAATTATAATTTCATAAAGGATATAGGTGTAGTATCCTTTCTAAATATAGAGCTCCATATAGAATACTAAAACCAAATCTCAAAACTTTTAATTCTATAGAGGATTTGTGTTGGTGAAGTGAGTGGGATATAATTCCCTCAATTACGGATCATAAGGTATTAGAGAAGTTTAATCCTTGACTATGATGTAGCTATTAGAACCTTGTATACCTCGACATAGGTAAAAAATAAGAGAGAGGTTGGACTACTTAAGGTCCAACATTTATTAGCTTCAATATGATAACAAGCACTTGAAGGAGAAGTTCCAAATATTTATCCAGAGGATGGAAGAGATGGAGAAGAACCTTGAGACCTATGCCAAATTGTTTCCATTGGTAAAGAAGCAATTTATAATGCCAATACAACCTCATCATGGTTATGGTAGATTGGGAGAAGAGAAAATTCTAGCTTGTACACTTGGGAGAGAGGGTCATCCAAATGGATAGCTAGAAGGAATATGGGCTCACTTGGATGGATACTCGGCTGCAATAAGAGTTTGTAGAGAAGGAGGAGACTTGGAAAATCTCCAATAAATTTTCCAAGAGCATTGATAATCAAGACCACCTTCCATTGCCACTATCGAATCTGACTCCATGACCAAGATAACTCTAGTAATATCACCTTCCTTATTATTTTTTCAACAATATTTTGGTGGATTTGGAAATCATACTAGAAGCATTGGTTTAAAACTATTAAGGAATATGGATGGACAAGGGATAGCCAAGAGAAGAAAAGGCATCCTAATCCCCATTGTATCTAGAAAGAGGGTCAAGCATGAAGGCCTACATTTTTATGGTGGAAATTAAAATTCCACAAACAACAAGACAACATTTGTGAAGGTGAAATATATGATAGGTTTGGTCTACTCATCAAAAGGAAGAGACAACAAATGAAGGTGGAATCATACTACCACCTCAACCTTCGTGTGGGAGGTGATGAGAAGATCTTGAACATTCAACTTGCACCATCACCAAAAATTAGTGGAAAGCTAATTAGTTGAGGAAGGAAGGAGAAGAATACCAAGAGGTATTCATCAAACAAGATATCCCTTGTTTGTCACTAATACAAGAGGAAATACCATAATGCTTCCATATTTTATTACTCAAAGGCTTGCTCATTATGTGGGAAGATATCCATTAGGTGGAAACATACTAGGAAAACCAAGCCACATGCCATAATAAAGATTTATTTTAGAGGAGGAATGGAAATAAAACTTCCCCAATCCAATAGAAAACTCAGAGGTGGAAGGAGAGGTGGAGAATGTTGATAAAATCGAAGAGAAATTAATAACTTAATATATGCATAAAATAAAAAATAAGCACACATAAAGCCAATGTTTACCCTAGAGACCCTTCACCGATAACATCTGAGAGAAATTAATAACATAAGATATGCACAAAATAAAAAATAAGCACACATAAAGAAAATTTTTACCTTGGAAACCCTTAGTCCGGGAAAACCAAGACACAAGATATATATCTTTATTTTCCTTATCCAAGATGGACAAACAACATGCCATTTGAGGCATATTGCGATGGATCTTTTCAAGCCTTTAAATAGTATTCAGCACATATAATACCATGGAAAAATACCACAAGTTACCCAATACCATGGGCTAGTAAACCAGCAATGGTAAACCCATCATTAACCCAACAAATGTCAAGCAGTCCATGTAGCAACAACAAGAACTATTTCCACCATTATAATTTGAGTGGAAATTTGGAAGTGAAGTGTTGGAAAATTCATCTAGAGATTCACCCCAGGAACCACATATCCAAGGGAAGGGTGAAAAGAGTTAAGATTCAAGAATTTTAATATAATCTTGTATCTCCAACTGAAGGAGAGGAAGATGACCAAGAAGTGATGGAAATATAGGAATTTTGCATCACCATCGAAGAGGAAAATGGGTTGACGCCCACCACCAAGGAAACCCCATTCCAATTTCTACCTGCAACTTTCCAAAATAAGTTTCATGGAGTTCAATGAGCTTGTAGGAGGAGTTAATACATTCTTACACAAATCTAGTGCTAAGCAAAAAGTAGTAGAATAGTCCACAACAAGTGCAACAAAATAATCAGAGTTTTACAAAAAATAGCTACAAAAAAAAGGATTATCCTCATTAACGTTAAGTAGTAGAGCATGAAATCTCTAAGATCCAAGGATTAAACCACATAAATAGAAATTCATATTCATCATTTTACTCATATCAAGTAGTATTAACAAAAATAACTCGGAGTAAAACACAAGAAGCTATATCAACATTTAACCAATAATAACACTTGTCTTATGAAATATGTAACCCACTGCAGAGGACAGATGTTCCTCCCAACCATATATTTTTTGTTTAATTTCTCAAAAACAAGTCACCCCCAAGCTAAGGCTATGAATCCATAAGAGACAGTGGTCTCTCAGGCTGGATAAAGTCCTTCTCTCAATAGACAATTCCTACAACTAATTCTAGTCTACCATATAGACAATTCCTACAACTAATTCTAGTCTACCATATCTCTTCCCCATAACCTACACAAGCCAATGGATGGGATCCCCCTTCACTTCTCACAATCCCTCATACTTTCCCATTCCCCTCAAAGGCTTATATCATGGTTGGATAATAAATATATTTGTTGAGACCTCAAGAATTCTATAGCTGCAACATGAATTCACATAGTAGAAAAACACTTGCTTCTCTTGGAAATTTTTGAGTATAAATTACTTACAGGACCAAAAAATCTTGTCTTATGAAATTACATATAAAAATAGATCCCATACATGTCCACTATGGTTTTGTTCAAGATTCAACACTCCAAACTCCCTTGTTGTCCAGAAAACTCCATGTAAAAACTTCTCTCCTTCCAAAAACATGAATGTGTAATTATTCTCCCCTACCCATACAAATTCTCTCTCTCTCTCTCTCTCTCTCTCTCTCTCTCTCTCTCTC
>CBVK0101620251.1:0-15464 GCA_900067695.1 Picea abies | reverse complement strand
CAAATCGGATGCAAATTCACCCTACCATCAACCAATTAATGTCGACCTCATCTACAACTTGTGCGAAGGCACAACTTGTCTCTACCAACCTGTCAACATTAATTGCCTTAATCATGATTTAGATTCTCGAAGGGAAAATGGTAGGGTGGCACCTCTACCTTCCTTGAATGCGCGTTGATGAGCTGGAATGTTGGCACACTGTTGAGGTGGATCGATATTCCTACATCATGATGAAGTGTTGTATGGTGACCCAAAGTGGCCTCCTAAATGTGGTAGCTCTCTTTCCCTAGCCATATTGGAACCTCCCTTAAGGTAAAATATTTGAATCGTCTAAGGTGTGAAAGGATATTAAGCCAATGGAGACCCCCTGGGACAAAACAACAAGCCTTCAAGGAAGAAACCACACCAAAAGAAAGAGATACATGTACAGGTGATGGAAATGACAAGAAAAAGAAATCCAGGAACATGGTAGAAAAGTAGGATAGCTAGATCAAGATTTGACATTAATTCGTTTGTGTACTTGTAAGATAATGAGAGGAGGAAATAAGATTCAAAGAGGCTTTACAAAGACGAGATGAGTGATATAAATAGACAAGGAAATGATCTCAAGGCATAAGTGAATGTTGGTCTAACCATTGGGAAAAGAATTATGTATAGAGGAAGTGTACCATAGGTTTTGAATGAGAACCACTAGTATTTTTCTTAAACAAGGTTTTTTATTCCACAAACCTAACCATTGGGAAAAGAATTATGTATAGAGGAAGTGTACCATAGGTTTTGAATGAGAACCACTAGTATTTTTCTTAAACAAGGTTTTTTATTCCACAAACCATGACATATAAACACAATACAACCTAAGAAATTCGTGGTGCACTTAACACCAATAAATAAGTAAGGTCTATGGAAGATTTAATCATGTAAACCATAATTGAGCATTCCCAAATGGATTTGCATCATGGAGGAATCGAGATCAAACATCCTAACTAAATATACACTATATTAGGGGCTTAGAGCCTAATATAAAACCAAACAATGGATGAGTATACTTAATTAAGCACACAATGAGTGAGTGTACTTAATTAAATTCTTTAAAGGGTCTGACAAAGTCAGATTTTCTTTAAAGGGTCTGACAAAGTCAGATTGGAGTGAGTGTACTTAATTAAATTCTTTAAAGGGTCTGACAAAGTCAGATTGGAGTGAGTGTACTTAATTAAGTTCTTTAAAGGGTATGACAAAGTGAGATTGGAAACTTAAGGACCAAGATAATAGGAGAGGCAATAGGCGACCCGACCCCACTTAAGTGCTAAACATCCCAAAGCAATCGTGCAACTAGACTAGAGTAAGGTGGCTCAAGAGAGAATTGTGAAACACATAGAAACATTCTACATAATGAAAGATAATAAATAAGTGAATTATCATCAAATAAGTCTTATATATACACGACATAAAAATAAATCACACCATAATACCTTCAAATAATTATATATATATATATATATATATATATATATACTAAAGTACACAATCTTTATACTATATAAATTAAATATAAAAATATAACTTATTTTTATACATATACATACATATATATCATGATTTTTTTTCTTCTTAAATAATGTTAATCTTGACCCATACAAAATACTATTTTGAAAATGTATAAATCATCATTAAATCTTTTGTTAGTTTGACATACTAAAAATCAAATTGTTATGGACTGAGCAGGCCCCACATGTACTCATGTTATAAGACTAATAATGATAAACTAATTAAAACATAAGTGGAACTTATATCACCATCAAGTATTTATAACCGTGTTCTCATGGTTAATATAAAAATAATCATCATGACCTTGCAAGGTACACATAGATCGTATCGATGGCGGGGCGATTTTTAACTCTGGGACTGGGCAGGAATTAGAGCCACAACAATGGAAAGTGATCAGTTTCTAGGAGGAAGGCTGAGCCTTAGAGGCGGAGGAAAGGCAATGTGGTATTGACTTTTGGTAGCAGTATTTTTTAGTGGGGTTTTAGTTTAACTGAGTCCAGTTAAACTTGGAGTAGAACTATTATAGATGCCCATACCACTAGATTTAGTCCTTGTTTATTGTGTGACAGAGGTATTTTAGTTGTTGTGTTTGAGAACCTCGGGGCCCAGTTATTTTAGTTTTAGTCTTGGATATCGACTCATGGTTACTATCAGTTTCTTTCTAGGATGGCGGAGCTCTCTCCTTCTGTTTGGAGACTCGATTTCTCATTTTTGTTTGATTTATATCTTTTACATGGTATAAGGGTCCCCTAACTTTCCTACTTCACTAGTTTAGTGAAGAGTTGGTAGGGTTTTCCTTTTTGGGGAACTAGTAGTGGATTTTCTTGGGGGTTGAGTCTTATGCGGATTCTGTTAGGGGTTGTTATTACGCCATTAATTAAGCCTTTATTTACACCTAATGTTTTATGTCTCACAACCGTTCTCTCTTAACTCTTATGGGGAGTAGGGCATAGTGGAGGTACAGGTGGAAGATCATGGCCTTTTTGACTCTGCCAGGTGTAGAGGCTAATGTCAGCACATTGATGAATGTGGTTGACGAAGAGATTTGGAGGGAAGAGAGTCTATTTGACAAGATACATTCAGCAGGTCTAGGATCTGACTCTTACATTCTGTCCTCCTCCAAATCATTACTCACAATTCCTTCTCGCTTGTTCCTTAATCCCTGTCCTCCTCCATTCTCATCAGAAAACTTGTCGCGTCCTCTAGGGTTTACACTACCTGTCAAGAGATGCACATAGGCACTATTGAGGGATGAACATAGTAGGGTGAATCACTTATCTCCTTGATCGAAGGAAGGTAGAAAGGAGGTTGGAAGACCCTGTATTAGCAAAAGGAAGTGGAAGGCGAAAAAGACAGTGCATAAGATGGTGCTAGGATCATATGACTGGCTTGCTAAAACTTGCAATCTGGCATTGTGTGGAAGAGTCGGAATACTTTATTATAGTTTCCTTTGTAAGGTATCCTTGCTAGATTGGGTGGACTTAACCTAGAGGCCTATGTTAGGATACAAGCCTGAGTTAATCTTTCTAACCAAAGGTTGGGCTGGCATTATTTGCAAAAATCCTAAAGACATGACTCTACTTCTGGAACAGAAGTGGGTTATAGGAGGCAGTAGTCTTATGATTAAGAGATGGCGGGTAGCTTTCAACCTTGATATAGAATATTTTCAACTTCGGCACTTACGAGTTTTACTCCCAGGAATTCCCCTTTAGTTTTGGAATGAGGCGACACTGGTAGCTATCGGGAACTCCTTAGGCTCCTTTATCGCGATGGAAGATTCCTTACTCTCAGATTCTAGCAGAAAGATAGGAAAAATAATGGTGGAGTTGGACGTCCATGGGGGACTTCCCAAACTCTTAGAGATTGATTGGAGAGGCAAGAGGATATTCTAGACACTAGACTATCTTGGAATTCCTTTCTGGTGCAGTATTTGTCACAAAATGGGACATCTGAGAAGAAATTGTATGGGAAAGTGTGAAGAAGATGAAGTTTATGAAAATACGGCAGTACACTGAGACCTAGGATATTTCTAAGAGGAGGGGAATTCATTCTGGATAGAATGTAGTCACCCTTTAATAGAGTCACCTCTCTCATTGGAACGAGACGATAATAGAACTGGTAAGTTACAATACTATTGCCCGGTATTGTTTAACTCTTTATCATTAATGGAAAAAGTTGAATTGGATGCCTCTCTGATACTAAACTTATTAATATCCTCTCTGAAGCCACCTTCGGGGGAGGGGAAGGGGTGCCCTATTCATGAGTCTGTACTTTCACCTTCCTTACTTGTTCATGACCTTCCTTTGTCTGGGGGCTTAGTCTATTCTATTTGTTTGACGACTGGTGACCGAGGAGTTATACCAGACTTGGAACCACAACTCCCTAATAAGACGAGTCTCCCTATCCCTGAGCATTTACCTACCCTCTCCTCAGCCACACAAGAGACCCTTCCCCCTACTGGTGAACATTTTTTACTTCCGAGCTATCGGGAATATAAGGAAAGTGAATCCTCTTTAAGTGAGCTTTTGGAATCCTTGATTCCCTACCTTCGAGATATCAATCTTTCGACACAATTACCTAATTTTTGGGAGAATGCAGTTATCAACCCGTCTACTTTTACTGGTGAGTTTTATACACTATTTTCTACTCAGGCTGAGTCTATTAAGGAATATTCCTGATCACGAGGACTGGGAATAGAACATTCTCCGATCAAAACTAGAAGCAAAAGGAAGAAACTACAAGTGTCATCTATTTCGCCCTTAGTCACGGATCCCTCCTCATCTGAATGTGGGGAACTTAGAGCAGTGAAGGCCCTAGCAAGGGATAAATAATGATATTTTTTTCTCTAAAAGTTAGAGGGATTAGAGGCTCCCTTACAGAATCCTTGTTCTGGCATGTTTTGGATACAACCCTACCAAATATTGTGTTTCTACAGGAAACTTTGGTTAACGAACAAAAAGCTCAGTCTTTTGTGCATAGATTTCACCCATCCTGGGTTATTTCTGCAGTGAGTTATGTTGGTACTTCAGGTGGTCTGCTGGTGATGTGGGATCCCCTTTTTTTATTTTGACTCCATTCCTTACTAGTGGTGGGATTTTGTTAACAGATTCGATCTATGCTACTAAAAGGAATATCAACTTCTTAAATGTGTATGGGCCCTGCTTGGAACGTAAAAAAAATTCGACTACTTTCGCAAACAATTGATTTCTATCATTAAAAATCCTAGTGATTGCGAGGGAATTAAATCTTACGGTCTCTAATGGAGAAGTTCGGGGAGGCTTTGCCTCTTCAGGTCCACTAGCAAGTTTTTTCATTTCCCTATTCCAAATGCTAAAATTGTTAGATGTCCAACCTAATAAATTATCCCTGACTTGGCATAATGGTCTCTCAGGTTCAGAGTTGATATCTAAAAGACTGGATAGGTACTTGGTTTCAGAGGATTTACTCCTGAATGTTAGATTGTATCACTCCTGGGTGGAATTTCCTTTTGTGTCGGATCATGCACAAATTATGTTACAGCTGGAGAACACTTAATTTCCCAAAGCTTACCCTTTCAAGTTTAATTCTCAATGGATTCTAGATAAATACTTCAATATATTGGTGCATCAACTTTGGAGGGATCCGAAATATCTTCAAGAGGAAGATTGGCAATGTCGTTCATCAGGAAACTAAAGGAACTAAAAGTAATTACAAAAAATTGGGCCAAAGAATCTAGGGCCTGGGATGTATTGGTCCTGGAGAAACTGGAAGATAATATCAAAAATCATTTGTAGTTGATCGCGGAGGGTTATTTTATCCTGGTGGTAGAGTCTAACCTCATCAAACTCGAATCAGAAAGGAACAAGATCCTTAAAGCACGGGAGGAAATCTGGAGACTCAAAAGTTGGGCAATATGGGTTCCAAGTGGTGATATTAATACAAAGTTTTTTCATCAATTTGCTAATCACAGGAGAAATAGCAAACACTTATGGGAGATTAGATATGATTTTGGTTTTACACATAAAGGACAAAAAGCGATTATCGAGGAAGCAGAAAATTATTTCAAGAGGTTCTTCAATTCCTCGGATACTTTTTCATCAGTAGAGAAGGTTGAGGTGGCGGGGCTATTTAAAATATGGATAAGTGAGGATTAAGTGAGAGATATTATTTCGCAGGTCACTTTACAGGAATTGCAATCGATTCTATCTCTGTTCAAAAAAGACAAAAGTTTAGGGTCGGATGGCTGGACAGTGGAATTTTACTTACATTTATTTGATTTAGTCAAAGATTACCTTCTAGATTTAGTGGAGGAAGTCTGGACTGGTGGGCACATGGAAGGGAGCTTAAATTCCGCCTTTTTAGCTCTGATACCCAAAATAAATAAACCCCCAAAATTTGTGGATTATAGACCTATTTCGTTATGCAATCTAGTTTATAAATTCATCTCAAAATTTTTAGACAACCGGATTAAACCGATACTTTCAAGGGTTCTATCGGAAGAACAGTTTGGCTTCCTGGAGGGTCACCAAATACACGATGTTATAGGTACTGCACATGAGTGCATACAAAGTATAAAAAAGAAAAACCAAAATCTCTTATCCTAGAGTTAGATCTACAAAAAGCCTACAACTGTGTAAACTGGGATTTCCTGCATTTGATTTTAATCCAAGTTGGATTTGGAGTGTCCTTGACAAACTGGATTATGGAATGTGTGAGTTATGCATCTCTTGCAGTTCTAGTCAATGGGGAGGCCATGAATTTCTTCAGAAGTGGTAGAGGACTCCCAAAGGGATATCCACTGTCAACCTTACTTTTTATACTAGTGATGGAGAGCCTAAGTCTGCTATTAACAACAAGCCAAAGAGAAGGTTCCTTATCTGGAATAAAAGTTTCCAAACTTACGAAAATCCTTCACCTTTTATTTGTAGATGATGTTTTACTGCTGACATATGCTTTTGTGCAGGAATGGCAGGTGATCATGAGTCTCATTAATTAATTTTGTATGGTTTTGGGATTAAAGGTGAATCCGTTCAAATCGAAAGTTCATTTTTCAGGCCTCTCGGAGTCGTAACTTACTCCTTTCAAGTTATTACTCTTGTATAATTTCACTGATCTCTCTGTCGGTTTTAAATATCTTGGGTACCATCTAAAGGAGGGACTCCAGAAATCGGAAGACTGGTTATGGATCTTAACCAAAGTTGAAAATAAAATTAATCATTGGAGCTATAGGTGGTTTTCATTGGGTGGCAAGTATAAATTATGCAAAGCTTTTCAAGAAATCCAACCAGTTTATTGGTTTTCACTAGCTTCAGTTCTGCAGTCCATTCTCCACCGATTAAGAAAATTGCTATTTAAATTTCTATGGAACGAGAATGTTGATTCAAGTCATTACCGCCTATGTCATTGGGAGACTCTAACTCATCCAAAAAGTTATGGGGGATGGGGCCTTCGTAACGTTTTTTCTTTCAGTAAATCTCTGGCAGCATCGACCTTCTGGAGAGTATTAACTAAACAAGTACTTTGGCAAAAAGTACTGAAGGAGAAGTACTTCTCGTTTATGACAGTGAAAAATTGGCTTAGATCAGCTACTTTTCAAAATAGTTTGGCTTCAAAAATATGGAACAGTCTCTTAAAGGCGATACCTTTGATCACAAATTGGCTAAGCTGGAATCCTGGTACTGGTCACCATGTGGCATTAGGTAGGGAAAAAATCCTAGGATTAGGCACAGACTCCTATCTGTCTAATTCACTTATTAATGCTCTAATTCAAAAGCATGTCTCGGTTCTAGCACAGGTTTGGAAACCCCAAGAACATGATACTTTAGTTTCAACTTGGTACATCGGTTCAAAGTTGGAACTTACAGGCAACTTGGAAAAGGAGTGGGATCGCTTCAAGCATTGGGAGTTTCCATATTCAATAATGAATATGAACTTATTTGGACAGGCGAGGACTCTTCAGGTTACCTTCCGAATAAAAATGTCTACGTGGCCTTAAATTCCACACTTAATTTGCAGACTATTATAGGTTGGCGTAAAATTTTATGGAAATGGGATATTCAACTGAAAACTAAGATTTTCATGTGCCTTGTAGCGGAGAACAAAATATTGACTTGGAAAATATTACAACATAGAGGATGGATGGGGTCTGGGCGTTTCCATTTATGCAAAATAGAGAGTGAATAAAATGAACATCTGTTCATTCATTGTGCTTTCACCAAACTCATATGGAAAAAAATCAATTCCATTAAAAATATCAGACAAAACTGGGAAGGTTTTGATCTTGATGACTGCCTTACAAACTGGACAAAAAATAAGACTAATCCAACAAATCTTGCTGCTCTCACGTGTTGGTATATGTGGCTTGAAAGGAACGTTGCGATTTTTGAAGGAAAGGTGCCTTTAGCACACTCAGTTGTCATCAAAACTCTTGGCGCTCTTCAACAACTTGTGGGTAAACTTATAACTTCCTCTCTTCATATAAACATGCTTGACATCCCACTAGAGTTCCCAGTGGCCTTTTTTGATGGAGCAGCCCAGGTTAATGGCTTATGCAATGGCGTTGGTGGTATCATTAAACTATCAACTTCTACAATTTATAAATGGTATTTGAACTGTGGAAAGGGAACTAATACAAAGGCTGAGTTAATGGGTGCTTGGGATACTCTCTATTTAGCAAATCTATTGTCTATCCACAAACTTTAGATCCTAGGAGATTCTAAGGTAATCATAGATTGGTTAAATCATAAAAGTGAACTGCGGGTGAGCTCCTTAGAAGGCTGGAAACAAAGAATTAGACTGTTGAGAAGAAAGTTTTTGGCTATTCAATTCTATCACATCTATCGTGATTTCAACAAGGAAGTGGATGGACTCTCAAAGCAAGCATTACTGGCTCCTGAAAGAAACATTTCGCTTCATTTATGGTCTGAAGGATTGGAGGGTCTTCATCGTCATTTAAATATCTATTAGTGGCTCCTTTTTATTCTATCTTCTGGAAAGATTTTCTTAGTATTCTGAGTTTTGAGCTGGGAGGATTTTTTCTCTTTTGGATTGAGGTGTATTCAGTTTACTGGAATTCTTTCCGAGGTTGCTATTTTGGCGAAATTAGATCCTTTTTGGAGCTCTAAGTTTGGATGTTTTGGTTGTTTCCCAACAGGCTGTACTGAATAGTATCTATTTGTATAGTGTAGGAAAGACTCGAAAGATTGTTTTTGGTACCAAGGGATGTAAAAATTGTATTATCTTAATATAATTGTGCTAATTTTCTACTGGAAAAAAGAGTAAAGGAATGCAATAATTATTTTATAGTGATTTTTCATATATTTTGAAATTTCATTCGTTTTCCTTTCATGTACTCTTTTTTTTTGTGTGTGGTTATACTACCAATTCAATAAGTTTGCCATCTCTCTACATAAGTTATCTTGAGGCTTTCCTTGATGCCTTGACTTTGGGTAAGATATTTTTTTTTTTATGTAGTATTACTATAACTATATCTTAATCATTATTTGTAATATCTCAGTTTTGAGTCCCTAAATTAATAATGTATTTTTGTTTTTTTATGAAAGGCTGGTGTGCTTGTAAAGTTGAAAGGTGGGAGAGCCTAGCAATGTGATACTTTGAATATAATAAACAAATACAACACTGACTACAAGACAAATAAAGACAGAGTTATAGGGGGCTATGATTCCACGAGAGACATGGCTAAGTCTTTTTATTATATTTTATTCATCCATCTTAGATTTAGTTGGGGAAAAGTGGTTATGTGAGCTTCTTAAGGGAGTCCACGTGATGCATTATTGCATTTAATTTTTTAAACCAAGTCTTTAGTTGTTTGGGGATTCCTCAATAATTTTTTCCAAATTGTTTCTCATTCATCCTTGGTCGTGTTCTTGGTTTTGGGCATGAAAAATAGATTGTTGGAGGTAGAGAGCCTTGCTATTTGGTTGTAGGTATCTACTGGTTCTTTCCAACAAGAAATTTACGTCTAAGTGCATGGATGCATTGACATTGCGAGTAGAACTATCTAGAACTGAGAATCCTTGGAGTTTTCAGCATTGAGATTTCCTCACCAATAGCACTGGAGCCCTAGAAAGATGTGGAATAACATGAAGGACTACATTGTGGAGAAGTGTTCATTTATTTGGGTTGTGCAGGCTAAAGAGGAAGAGAGCTGATAAGATAGGATTGTTGTGTGGTTGAGAAAATTGTGAGAGCTTGATAATTTACTGGTGTATGCTTTAAAGTCGGCCTAAGACTTGTCCATGTGGATTCATAACCTTAACTTGTGAGTGGCATGTTGTAGAGAGTTTATATGCAATGGAACCTAAGGTTGGGTGGATGCAATTGATGAAGCTAGTCTTTAAAGAAGTTCTATGTGTTTATCTATAAAATTATATTTATGTCGTGTAATTAATTAGTGTTTCTCTATAAAATTATATTTCTGTCATGTAATTAATTATGTTTTGTGTTTACAATATACTTGTTTACTTTTAATGACGTGCATGGCATGGGAATCATTTTATTTTATAGATATGCATGCTTTTTTATTATTTGATGGGCTTCAATCATGTTCTTGATTTAATGATTTAAATAATGGCATCAAAAGTTCGAAATACGTACCCATACCCGGGCAATGGGTATGCCACATATTGGTGTCCGAGCTAATTTGTCGAGAACGCGAGATTTAGACGTACCCAGGCTAATTTGTCAAGAATGCGGGATTTAGTCGTACCCATACCCGGGCAATTGGTATGCCACATATTGGTGTCAGAGCTAACTCTTTTTAGATCGTTGGTAATGAGATACATTACATTATTAGTTGAAGGTCCATGTGATAGGGGGTGGCTTAGTTTATAAGTAATATAACTAGAGTGGATTAGTAACTATATTTGTTTCAAGTTTTACCTTTCCTTTTTAGTAAATTTTTAATTTTGATTGACATCACAAAATTATATCACATGGAAGTTATGTGAGACTTTCGAAAAAGAAGACAACCTCCTTTCTAAAGGAATAATATATGCCCATTCTTTACAATAGAACTTAGATTGATGAACACAAATGATCCTTTTGCATAGGTAACTAGTCTCTCATCATTGTATAAGCCTGTATAAAAGTGGCTTAATGATTCTCATTAGTTAAGGTTGTGAATATGGAATCATAATTCAAAGCCATCATTATTACCCATTTCTAAGATGTTTAGTGAACATCATGTTGTCACGTGAGCTTCAGATTGTAAGTTGTTGTGGTGTCAGAATGAGATTATAAAGTTGGTGGTGTGAGAACAAGATTATGAATGGAATAAGTGATGGATGATAGAAGATGAAGACAATAATTTAGCGTCATTCCATCTATGTATAACCAATAATTAACATAATAATAATAGTGGTGTAAAAATGATAATGAAATATTTGCATATAATAATAATAATAATAATAGCAGTTTAAGTATTCTTACATGTCTAGTAAATTCCATTTATTTCGGGAAGAATCATGATTCCACTTATGTAATGGTACTTGGGAGATTGTATGATAAATCATGATTCTACTCACATTATCATATAAAATATCTCATCCACACTTACTAAGTTTTACATTAATTTGATTTATTTTAAAAATAAAATATTTTTTTATTTATCAAATTTCAATAATCGAATTTTCCATCGGCCACATGACTTAAATCTTAAATCCCTTAGTGTATTAGTGTATTACCTTTTTTTTTTCTCCATTGTTATAAGTGATTTAAAAAAAATAAAAATAAACTCAGAATGGTCATTTTGGAGGTTGGACAATATGGTTTTAACAACTCTTAAGTATTTCTGACAACACTTAAATATTTTGCAATTGCAGGTGAAACGTAAATTATATTCTGCAATTACAGGTCACAAGAAAATTAGGTTCTCATGACCACACAACGTCGCCTTTAAATCTTATAAGTATACTGTAGTTTCACCTGACACACCATCTAGGTGCTCACTGCCACACTGTAGCCATGTCGAAGACTTACGCGTCCTGAGGCACCAATGTCCACTGTCCAGGAGTGTAGAGTGCTTGTTTTTAAGTTGAACTTCCAGATTTGAATTCAACTTGGCTCTCTTGCTTCAACTCCCACGTCTCCTGATGAATTGTGGATACAATTCTTCAAGGTGGTCGTGGCAGGAAGCAAGAATGATTCAGGGCGATCGTAGCAAGATCTCGCACCTTGAAAATTTTAACATGCACATGGAAATTTCCTTACTATCAAATTTCATCGAATTTTCCCCACATCTAAACCACATTGTAAAGGAGTATCCCTTTAAGATTGACCCATTTCAGGATGAAGCCATCCTATGTTTGGAGAGTGGTGAGTCTATTTTGGTAACTTACTTTTTCACCTTCTCTAGATTTTCTATGTTGACAAAGCTTTTACATTATTTGATGTACGTTTGGGCTCTTCCTATGTTTGATCTCACTCATATTTGGAGAAATTAAATCCTGCATGATTTAAGACAAAATCATAACTAAATTTGTGGTAAAATGAATGAACCAAAACTGAAAACAAAAAACATGGATTGAAATTGTAGAAAAGCACGAGAATCGAGTTGGGTTCCATCTGCTTACCCATTTGTTCTTAGGTTTTATCCTTCCATTATATAGCCGGATAATCTTCGTCAGACTCTGTCTTCGCTAACAAAGTCTAGTGATGATTAGGACTCGCCCCTTCAGTAATGTGGGCCTCTGCCAACCGCCTACTACTGCTGGTCTTTCTTACTCACCGACCCCAGACAGGCATTGAAATTTGATTCTTTCCTTCCTATTTATTAGGTTAAGACATTCTAGGTCAACAACATTCCACTGCTTACCTTTCTTACTTACAAGCTTCACACTGGTCATTGATTGGTTTTTTATTGTCATATTTTTTGATTAATTTTATCTAAAATCGATGAGGAATCCATGAAACTATAGATTTCAGTGGTTGAGTTCTCATCTGCAACTATTCATTATAGAGAGATGAGAAAAGGGGGTGAGTCTTCTATCCATAGAAAGGAATTATATATATCTCAAAGATCATATATTTAAAAATAGAATTCCATGCAAATATTTAAGAACTGTAAAAAAGACCGAGAGGATATATAGAGAGAGGAAGATGACTTCTTTAACATTTACCTTGCCCTCTCTTATTTATCCATGATCTGGTTTGTCTTTGTAGAGTCTGAGTCTAGTGGTCTATGTCTGAGTCTATATCTGATAGAAGAGAAGAATGAAATGGAAGCAACTGGATTTGTATCATCCTTTGGAGCAAAAGGAATTCAAGGGAATGGACGAGATGACTAAGTTGTTACATGGAGATCAATGCAGTCTTTCAATAATTGCAGGGCATATTGTTCTTTATGTGACTTTGAATACCACATAAATACAATTTGGTGTCAAGGTTATATTAGGATTATCTGATTAGAGTATTTAATTGCAATCCATTGATGAATCTTGCTCCTAATATAACTAATTTTTAAACCCCCGAGTTCCTTTAGTTAGGGTTTTACCTGTGAATTTATTGATCCAGCTATTGTTGTCTCTGGCAACAAATTTAACAGGTTCTCTTTTGATGGGCATACCTATTATTCTGTGAATAACCTCAACATCTATCTGAATAGGCTTATTCAACCATAAGATTTTATCATTAACCTTAGTGAGCAATATCACCTAACAGAAATGCAAAAGTAAATTCCCTTTCTGCATTCTCATCTCCTCACCTACAATTTCTCTTCACTGAGACGAAACAAGATCACTCCTTCCCAGTTGGCGGAGGTACCTGGGCTACGGGCTGCCAGTCGTTTTGATTCCAAAACAAAGATGCCATCTAGGATCTTGGAGGCATAGAGGGGGACTAATATTTTCCTAAAAGTTGCTAAGTGTTTTGCATGCAGAGCAATGGTTCTATTCTAAGTGTTAAATGTTCAACAACGATCTTTATGCATCATGGTGAAGTGTTTTTTATTTAATTTATTTTAAGTTGTTTTTGAACATACATGCCAGGGAATCGGCATAAATTGCGACCCTGAAAAAGAAACGGCTTGTGGGGGCAGATACGACATTTGATCAACAAAAATAGGTTGCCCAACAGTTGGAGAGCAATGATAGAACAATTTTGTTTATCCAACGGTTGATGGCTCTCTTTCCAACATAGAGTGTGTGTCACTCTGGAAGCTTTGTACATGGAAATCCATAAATCTAAAAGGTTGGAGGGGTCATCACTAGTTGACTTATAGAAATACTAGCTACTTTCATCGTTTGTTGTCTCATGTATGACCATCTACGACCCTCATAAATGTCCTAAACCATGCGTTGGAGATGTGTCTTGGCTTTTATCCAAAACTATTTATATCAAGAATAACACTGAAATTTTTAAAACTTGAAAAGTGGCTCAATCCTCCTTATAATAAATAACTTAATGATTAACATAATGCAATGAGAATCAATTAAAAAAACACCATAATAATAAATTTTGTTTAATAGTATTTCGCTCCTTCTAAATTATAATGGAGGAGTGCCCAAAGAAATGAAAACATATTTTCAATAAAACAAAATTGAGTGGCCTAGCAATTTGAAATAGTTTTATAATTAACAATATAGTAATGTGCTTATTTAATTATTTATTAGGTTTAAAATTAAACTTAATAGATTTTTGTGGTTGTAAAGCTTGTGAGTGTGTAATAACAAATTTTATTTGATGGTATAGTAACAAATTTTATTTAATTATATTTTATATCATTCTGAATTATAATGGAAGAATACTCAAATAATTAACAAACAATTAATCAATTAAATACAATTAAATTAAATGGATATTGTAATGTCCTTATCTATCGATTATTAGGTTTAAAATTAAAATTAATATCGATTATTAAGTTTAAAATTAAAAGCGAATAAATTTTCTTGGTTGTAAAGTCTGTGCATGCATAACACCAAATTTTATTTAATTGTATTCTATTCCATTTGAAATAATAATGTAAGAGTGTTTAAAGCATTAACAAATAATTGAAAATTTATATTATGGTTGACATTTATCCTCGGCACTAGTCATAACGACATAGCCATCCCCACCATCAGAGAACATATCATGCATGTCTGTTTGAATCACGGGATACAGTGAAACCCCACTTTGTCATTGAAGGCACTCTGAACCCACATACGTTGGTATTTCTTGTCTTATGTCGAGCATTTTCTTAACACTGGTTTGTGTTGTAATCTATGAGCCTGGGTTGTTGTGGGACTGTGTTCAGTTTGTATTTTTCACAAGTCTTAGCCGAACTATTTTGTATTCGTGGTTTATGTCTTCCTCCACGAAGGAGGCCGAGGGTTTCAGACCGTTGGTCCTTTGTAGTTTATTTGCTTTCATTGATACGCATATGAATAAGGACTGTCATGTTATTTTTTAAAACCAGTTTTCAAATATAATTTATCTCACATTCTTTAATATATATGTTTAAAGCTTATTATTACATGCAAACTTTTAATATATATGTTTAAAGCTTATTATTACATGCAAGCTTTCTTCTACACGTTTTTAAATAACACATAAACAAATAATAATTTGTGTATGCTTATTGAATATGACAACTTTATTAGCTTTGAGTGTTGTATTTGTAAATGCCGAAACATAAATATCATAGAAAACAATCAATAAATACGCAGACAAGAAATACATGGATTTACGTGGTTCATCCAAACTTTGGGCTATGTCCACCAAGCATAGGTATCGGTTATTTTATTATTCAGATCAAGGATATTATAGTAGCTCACTCATGCTCCTCATCATTACACTATTTCCTCAATTCCCCTTTATGCCTCTACGGGCTTACATCAATAATGAACAAAATTAGATTAGTTACATAAATATTTTATAAATTTGTGTGTTCATACCAAATTGGTAGATTTGGTTGAACAAACTACTACAAAATAGGCTCCACT
>CBVK0101620248.1:0-18266 GCA_900067695.1 Picea abies | reverse complement strand
GGGGGGGGGGGTGTGAATCAGTAATGATAAATTTATACTGCTTATTAATCCTTTTAACCACAATTTATATTCCTTTAACTTATTAAACAATGTACATTAGTTCATCAGTATTATGTTATTGCATCATATAACATTAACATCCATCAATGCATAATAACCAATAATAGACACATCCACACAATGCAGAGTACACCAGTATTTTATGTGGAAACCAAATGCGGGAGAAAATGAAAAAATGATTTTATTATGTCTTTAAGAATTACATTCAAGGAAGAACCAACTTGAAATTCTCCAGCTCCAACTGGAATCAACTAGAAGGAGGCTCTAAAACCCCAGTTTCTCAGGCTACAACCTAAGGGAAGTTCCAACTCCCCAATTCTTTGGTTATAAACAGAAGGAGGGTGCAACCTCCTATGTTATCTGGATACAACCAGAAGGTGGCTAAAACCACCTAGTTCTTAGGCTCCAACCTGAAGGGAGCTCCAACTCCCTGATTCTCTGGCACTAGCCAGAAAGAGGCTACAACCCCCTTTCCTTGCGCCATCCTACCGCCCTGAAATTTAAGTGTCAAATAAATGATGAAATCACTGCTGCGTTGTCACTGTGAGATATACCACTATAAATATGTACCAATCTGTGCCAACAACCTGTAACCAACCTGTACCAATAACCTGTAATCAACCTGTACCAACAAATACCAGTAGGTACGTGACTTGTATATGCTGTAGATTGCATATGTACACAAATTGTCTATATTTCAGCCTGCGTATGTATGCGGCCTATCTATATTGTAGCCTGCAGACACCTTTAGAAAGTTAGGGTTTTCACCTTTGAAACTCAAACCCTTTGTTGTCTCTTTCACAA
Source organism: Picea abies (assembly GCA_900067695.1). Taxonomy (NCBI): domain Eukaryota; kingdom Viridiplantae; phylum Streptophyta; class Pinopsida; order Pinales; family Pinaceae; genus Picea; species Picea abies. The sequence continues at coordinate 17,402 of CBVK0101620248.1, read as the reverse complement.
CAACTTGCAACCTATCCCAACCTGTACCAATCAACCTGTACTATTGTTGGAGGCAGGCCAAAGGCCAAAGGATAAAGTGGAAAAGCATGTTGTTTTTAGGAAAGAAAGCATGCATGAGCAAAGCGACAGCTGGAAGAAAGAACAACACGCGTGCATGCAAGGGAAAGAAACAAATGGAAGGAAGAACAACACGCACGCATGAGAGGAAGACCTAATGATGATAGGGTTAGGGTTTTGGTAATGCATTGTAAATGGCTAAGGAGCTAGAAGCATATAAATAATGATACGTAGGTATCATAGGGGGTTGGATTTTGCGTGGTTTGGTTCAACTGGCGACGGATTACTATTATGATATTGTAAGTTATGCATGAGTTGATGCGATATGTAATGTTTTGCTGTAAGACCTATTTTGTATAAGATGTTGAGCTAGAGAGGATGAGGGAAGGAAGATACTGAGGGCTAGATCATAGGCTATGGAGCCTGGTGCGATCTAGTCCGCCTCATATAGATCTCACCTGACTGAGAAGATTTGTAAGCGCGCAACGCTATAGATGCAAACATAATATAATAAAAGAGATGATAGCCAAATCTTTGTGGACGTAGCCCCAGGAGGGGGTGAACCATGGTAACATTTGTGTTATGTAATGAATGTTTGCATATATTATTATCTAAAGCCTTTATTATTTTTTTGAATGAATGAGTTATTTTATTGCTTGTTTAGTGCTTTTGCGATATTAAGGGAATAAGCCTATGGATTTACTCCATATGTCACAAATAACAATATGTTGCATTGACTAGTCATAATAATGGTACAATATCTAGCTAGATTATCTCCCACTCAATCCTAGGCTATAAACACTTGAGTATTACAACCACCCATTAAAGCTATCTCGAGTGAGACTATCCAACACAATCTGTGTGTTGCGTTGCCTTCTAGTTTACCAGGAGGGCTGATAGTTTTAGAGGCTTTGCTGGAAACCTGACCATACATGAACCCTAGGCCAATAAACTTAGAAAGTATAGGATAGAAGTAACCAACAAATGGTTACGTTTCCATTGGTAGGAACAAGAGAGGATTGAGTAGAGAAGATAACTTTAAGATCTGTTGGAAGGAGATTAAGAAAAGGTTAGGGAAGAGACCAATGAGAAATTAGGAGGGAATGTTGAGGCCATGGAATCCCACAAAAGAAGAGATCAAAACTTGTATAAGAACTAAGGAACTAAAGTTTGCACAAAAAGACAATAGAAACCCTAGACTAACACCTCGCAAATACCTTGAGAAATACGTCTTTACTGATTTACATGAAGTCTTTTTCTATGATTTTCTACATTTATTAAAGGAGTGGATACTAAGGTTGAAGGATAACCACGCAACAATCCAGATTCAACAGCTAGAGTGGACCCCAGTACAGATTGAGCAGCTTCAGCAGGTGAACAAAAAGTTCACTCGCACAGTAAAATTTTGGCTTGATAGTATTGTGGTAGGTTTTATCACAGAGTTTGTAGTAGACACAATGAGGGTGTACAACACAACAGAGTAAGAGTTTCAATGAGGACCCTAAGGAAGGTACATTCGATCACTCTATACTTCGATTAAGATATTGCTATATAAAAAAGGTATAATGACAATGGAGTTAGACAACTAAACTTCCTTGCATGCATGGGGGAAGGGGCGAAGAACTGACCGAAATAGGAGAAAAGGAAGGAGAAAAGGATAAGGGAAAGTAGGAAGAACCCTTGGACTCGATCATGATGGAAAACGACTAGATTAAGTAGATCATGGCAATGGCCGGAAAGACGCATAGAGGAGTACCCTACCAATACAAGGTAAATACCAATAAGAGAGTCATAGTTGCGAGGGAAGGCTTGGCAAGTGATGAGGAAGAGGTAGAGGATCTCCAAAATGTGGAGCATATTGAGTAAATCCTATGTGTAACGTATGAGAGGAAGATGAGAGGCCCAAGAATGAGAAGAGAAGGTAGAAATGCCATCCATATTAATGTCAATGTGGAACCCATAAACCCATGTGAGACTAATACACCAAAGAGAACATCAACGTTTAGAAAACCAAAGTTCAGAAGAAGTTAGACAACAGGAAGTACATCCACACAAGGAACATCAACTGGAGGAGCTAGTTCAGGCAACACTAGTCAAGTATATACACCACGTAGGGGTAGTAGTTCAACATTAAAAATGGTAGGAAACGATCTCACCATCAGATTACCTGAATTTCGAGGAGAAGTAGCATAATACCCTGAGAAACACTTGTTTATTTGTGCAAAGATATGGGAAGAAAAATAGATCATTGATGAAGATACTAAACCTGCACAGTTAGCGATTACGCTAAGAGACCATGCACTAGACTGGTACATGAGTTTGGATGCAAACATTTCCCCTGGGATGACAAGGACACTGACATACATTAAGAAGCTACTGATAAATGAGTTCCAGAAGCCGAGCTTAGAGGATCAATATGTGAATAAGATGATCTAAATAAGATAGAAACTAGGAGAATCTATATGGGAGATTGATCAAAGATTCAAGTGACTGAAGGGAAAGTTAAAGTATCTCATGACCGAGATGCATCATAGACACTTATTTGTCAATTCACTATTACCACACTTAAAATACCCTTTGCGACAACAGAAGTCCCAAACGCAGACAGAAGCTCTGCAAGATGCCTTACAGCTGGAAGAAAATCAGTATCAACAAACGGACCCAGCTATTGAAGAAATGAAGGAGGACTTGAAGAACTTAATGTTTTAGCTGAAACATAATAAGAACAAGGATAAACAAGAAGCCGTTTGGTGTACCACATGCAGGATATAAGGACACCACAAGAACAAATGTCCAACATTCGTGCAGTATATGGTAGTAGGAATGCCAAACTCGTTACCCATAGGAGAATAATGGCGTGAAGTCTGTAAGAAACTAGGTCATGACCCTTATCACTGCACGATGATGCAAAAATACTAGACAGTCCCAAAGAGCTCATATTTCACCTTTTGCAAGTCAGTGGGCCACGATGACAAAGATTATAGAACTATGGAGTTGATGTGATAACAGACATCAGACACGTATAGGGTGTAGGTAGAAATAATGACTAGGCAAGATGCACCACAGTTTAATCAAGCTCCAACTCCATACAACACTGTGCAACAACAATATAATAATGTGCAAAAACCATACAATAATGCATAGCCACAGTACAACAGCACAACCTTAGTACAATAGTGCACATTATAATCAGGCACCGTAATATAATGCGTCGATAGGAGATAGAGCATGCTATAGAGGTGGAGGACGAGCAAGAGGAGGCTTTGGACGAGGTAGAGGACCAGTGGTCTATCACAATTATCAAAAAATGGGACATTACACAAGGGAATGTCCACTTCCACCAACAACTTGTATGTATTGTCGCGCATCGGACCATGATACAGAAGAATGTCCGATAGTACTAGTAAAAATTTAGGAAAAGAGGAATCAAAACAACTAGAATGTTCAGTGGATTTCCGCCGAAGCAAGGGATGAAGGATGAAACATTAATATAGTTACTCGTGGAGGATCTAAAACAGGGGATGACACTGTTCCACAAGCATGAGAAAAAAATCAATGGGTGAAAAAGAACGCTGAACCAAGGAATCAATTCGACGCGTAGAAAGAAAAAGGAGATATTTAAGCAAGCCAGACAATAATTTCAGAAGGAATATATTGCGATGACTTCAACTGCACAACAAATCAAGGAAGAACCCGAATACGAAATGCCTCCACTATTGGATCATACCATTGAAATACATTCAATGGGACAAGTAAGTACAATCAAAGGCTTTTTGCAATCATGTGTAAAGGTATTAAGTGATCCATCATCAGGGACAATATTGCAAAACATACTAGAAAAATGTATCCTCGAGACGAAAGAAAAGATAGAACCAAAAAATGTCAATCACCTACAAACAAGAAGAAGAACAAGTAGGGAATTTAGATTGAATGCCAACATTGGAGATTTCAATATGGGAGACATTATACTAGATATAGGATCTGAAGTTAATGTACTACCAAAGAAGACATGGCAATGCATGGGAGAGCTCACATTAGGATATTCACCTATTCAATTGAAACTGGCGAACCAAGACAAAGTCCTACCAATAGGTATACTGAAAGGAGTGACAATAGACCTAGATGGAGTGCGCACTAAATCAGATTTTGAAGTCATTGAAATTATGGATGGCATGACACCTTACCCAACATTTCTTGGTCTAGATTGGGCGTTTGACAACCAGGCCATAATCAAATTGAAGACTAGGAAAATGACATTTAAGTGAGGAGAATACAAGTTCATCGCGCCATTAGACCCATCATAAGGAGAGATGTTCATAGAACCTACTTGTTTGGACCTAGAATAAATCGACCAATTGTATAGAACAACTGCGGGCAATGGGGATTATGTAAACCCAACTGTAGATGGGATACTTAGTTGGTGGAGCATCACTTCTTGTGCAATATATTCAGATACCGGTTTAGAGAACTACCAACAAAGGCTACATGAAATATCCATGAGGAGATGTGCACGAATAGACCACACCGTAAGATGGGTAGGAACATAAATCAGAGGACCACTTAGTTTCCATGGAGTAAACGATTTGGAAACATTTTTAGCACAATATGAAGATGAAGTATTAGAGAACCATAGACTGTTATCACTTGATCTAGAACTCAAGGCCACACCTGCATGATGTTGGGGTGCACACAAAGAGACAATCACGGACTGGTACTAATGCAAGCGGTTACTGCGCATAAGGTTTAGCGCAGAACAAAAAAAAACAAACAACAGAATTATGATGGACAAAGAGCACCAGCAAAACACTTGGAGGAGTGTAGAACACTATGGAAAATGACACCTCCAGAGGAATGGCCTCATTACTTTATACACACTCTCGAGGGCATCCCAACCAACTGGTATACAGACTAGGAATTGCGCAAAGGAACTATAACCTGGATGTTATTGCAATAGAATTTCATAGTCACCTTCTCATTCGAGCATGAGAACCCCAACATAGGTGCTGCTCTTAAAAAAATAAGAGGAGTGATATTCATCCAAGTACCAGAAACAAAACTTATCATAGAAGAGAAACAATAGAATAAATAGACAGCCAAGGAATTGTTGTCATGTTACCATGTGCAAGAGGAAGCATCGGATGAAGATGATCCATGCGATATTCAGGTTGAATAAGAAGAAGTAGAAAAAGATGTCGAAGGCCCACCCATAGAATCAAAAGTAATTTCCACATCAATTAAAGTAAATACATTTGACATCGGGACAATCGAGCATCCCAAAATGGCCAGCATTGGAGATTAATGGGATGAACAAATAGTGGAAAGCATAACAAAGTTATTGTGCGAATACAACGACTTGTTCCCAACAACATTTACATAGATGAAGAGTATAACAAGAGAGTTAGGAGAGATGAAGATACCACTCAGACCTGAAGAGAGATTGATTACACAACGACCATATAGATTGAACCCCATATATAAGCATATAGTCAAAGTTGAGATTGATAGGATGCTCGAGGCTGACATCATAGAACCAGTCGAAGAATCAGAATGGATAAGCCTGATGGTAGTATAGGACAAGAAACAAGGAGGGATTAGGATATGCATCGACTTGTGGAAGTTGAACGATGCATGCCTACACGACCCATTCCCTACACCCTTCACGGATGAAGTGTTATAGAACGTAGGAGGACATGAATCCTACTCATTCACTGATAATTTCTCAGGCTACCATTAGATCAAGATAACACAAGAAGACAGATACAACACCACGTTTGTGACAAAATGGGGATCGTATCAGTACACAGTTATGCCGTTTGGATTGAAGAATGCACTAACAATATTTTCCAGAGTAGTCATTGTTGCATTTAAGGAATTCATCCACCGATTTCTCGAAGTATACCTGGATGATTGGATAGTCTACAGTTTGTTGAAAGACCATGTAGAAGTCTTACGAATAATGTTGGAAAGATGCAGACAGTGTCAGATATCACTGAATATAAATAAATGCATATTCGGAACACCGTTCGGGATACTATTGGGCCATATAGTATGCAAACAGGGTTTATTAGTATATCATGCAAAGATCACAGTCATTGTTAACTTACCACCACCAAAAAGAGTCCATCGGCTAAGAGTAACGTTGGGGCACACAAGTTAATACAGGAAAGTTATCAAAGGTTATGCATAGATAACTGCATCAATGGAAAAGCTGCTAAGAAAGAATACAAAGTTTCAGTGGAATGATGAGTGCCAACATGGTCTGGATACACTAAAGGAAAAGATGGTCATCATGCCAATATTAGTCTTTCCAGATTGGGAGCAGACATTCCACATACATGTAGACACATCAACCATAACACTTGGAGCTATCTTGGCGTAGCCAGGAGTGGGAGATTTGGATCACCTGATAACATTTGCAAGCCGGAAGCTATCAAAATTGGAATAGAACTATAACACGACATAAAGAGAAGGGCTAGCTATGGTCTATGCACTGCAAAAGTTCAGACATTATTTATTGGGGAAACACTTTAAGATGTTCACAAATCACTCAGCCCTGAAATATCTAGTCAACAAGATAATGTTGGGGGGATTATCTGTTGATGGTTACTACTATTCCAAGAATTTGACTTTGAAGTAATCGTCAAACTAGGAAAGTTAAATGCAATACCTGACCACCTATCAAGAGTCACCAATGGAGAAGAACCTATGAATTTAGAAGACAACTTTCCATATGCACAACTATTCTCAGTTCATATCGCTGATGAATACTTTGCAGACATCATTCAGTACTTGAGCACAGGTACTACGCTACAAGAGTATAATACTGTGCATAGTAAAAACCTGGTAGTCCACGCTGTTGATTATCAATTGATTGTAGGACATCTATATAAGATGGGCACAGATAACATCTTGCGAAGGTACGTGTTAGGGAATGAAAGACCAAGAGTTTTAGCAGAAGCCCATGAAGGGATAGAAGGAGGACACTATGCAGGTAAAGCTACTGCCCAGGACTATGGTGGCCAATGATTCAGAGGGACTCAAAGGAGTACTGTCAAAAATGCGATGTCTGTCAAAGGGTAGGCAAACCCAACAGAAGGGACGAGATGCCATTACGACCACAAGTAACGCTCCAAGCATTTGATAAATGGGTGATAAATTTTATGGGACCAATCAACCCACTAGAAAAAAAAACATGATCAAGGTACATTATCACTGTGACAGAATACCTAAACAGATGGGTGGAAGCCACACCAGTGAAGGATTGCAACGCATAAACAACAACATATTTTTTATTCTAACAATTAATCACTAGATTTGGGTGTCCAAGAATTTTAATGTGTGACCAAGGCACACACTTCATCAACAACACCATCAACGCTATGACTGAAGAGTTTGAATTCCATCACCAGAAGAGCACACCATACCACCCAGAGGCGAATGGCACAGTGGAAGCATTCAACAAAATCCTGGAGAATGCGCTAACAAATATTTGTAATGTCAACTGGGACGAATGGGACCTCAATGTACCAACAATATTATGGGAATACATGACTACATGAAAAAAGTTGACAGAGAACACACCATTTAGACTGGTTTATGGCCAGGAAGAAGTGGTGCAATTAGAATTTCTAGTACCAATCTTGCATGTAGCAGCAATTACACAAATGACAGAACGAGGCATAGTACAAGAGAGACTGCATCAGTTAATGACCATGGAGGAAGACCAAATCTTGGCATGATTCCACCAACAAGTTCATAAAGAAAGAGATAAATCTTGGCACTAAAGACGCATCAAGAAGAAAACGTTCAAGGAAGGAGATCTAGTACTGATGTATGACAACAAATCGTTTAAGCACCTGGGAAAGCTCATAATGCATTGGCTAGGGCCATACAAAGTAAAATTTATCACAAATGGAGGAGTTGTATAGTTAAGAGATTTATCAGGTGAAAAACTCAGAGGGATGATTAATGGGAGCCGATTGAAGCTCTACAAGGACAGTCGACCAACCACCATGTAGTGAAACACACACACACACACACACAGTATATGGAAAAAGAAAAGAACAAAAGGAAAGAAACAAAAAGGGAACAATGCGTAGGAGAAATAAATATCAAGCACACTGAGGAACACAAAATCAACGAGGGGAAGGACAATGGTCACATACAAAGGGAAACAAGCGAGAAAATCAAATTAAAAAAAAGCAGGATGACATGACAACACTAGGTGGAATTAAAGGACAGTAAGGACTGATGGGATGCCACATTAAACACACCAAATGAAGACGACAAGGCAGATTAATGGTAAGTATGAAACTTCCGGAGATGCATTGAACCCGTAGTTAAGGTGCATTAAAACCCATAATGAAGGAAGTGTCATCGATAAGCTTCATGGAAAACCTATACAACACACAGACATGGGAGAAAACAGTCTATTCACGAAAGAAGAGCAGACAGAGATAAATAGAAGATGAAAAGCATAGAGCGAGTTCACAGAGGTCACAAAGACCATTCGAACCCAACAAATGTTTGACATTCAAATCCATGGCACCGCCTAATAAAGAAAAAGTGAGCCAAACCACCAGGAAAACTAGAGTTTAGACCAGATCACAAGGATAGGCAGAAGAAGGTGAACAATAACCACTGGAAATCATCAACATCGACAAAATCCCATCCTCAGAAACAACACTGGTGCACTCGACACCTATATTGGAATAAATCCAACATCCAAAATTGGAGGGCACAAATACAGACATACTGACAAAAGTATAGGAGCCACAAAACCAGGAAGCAGAAACCCTGAAGGAGTTACAACCAGAAAACATTAGACTAGTTCTGGAAGGAAATGGAACGAAGCCGAATCTGGATGCAAAAATTGAGCTAGATGAGTCTCGAATGACCGTATCATACCACCCACTAGAGGGAGCGGTCGAGGATATCATGGGTCATCTAGAAATTTGAGCCAGCCATCACCATCAAGGAAAGACAAGATACAAATACCCATATCACCTCGCAATAAACCAACAACATAAATCTTTCTACCACTCATATCATATGGGGTGCAGGTAGGACCAGAGTTACTAGGTCACATAGGGAAGTGAAAATACTCGGAATGCGACATAAAAGATGAATACAAGTTCCCATAACTTACAAAAAGAGTATACATGGATATGGTGGGCACGAGTCAGTTTGGGGAATCGCTTGATCAACCACTCCAATAGGCGACCGTGTTACAAAAGAATTTTTTTTTAGGTCTGTTGGACCTACCACATTTTGGCAGAGGTCAACACGCAACGACATGTGTCAAGCAACTGCTAGCAGTCACACATGGCGGGGACATCTGGTTGGAAAAGATCGTGTTGATAGACGTAGAGCTTATCACGAACATAACAAGATTTCCAACTCGGGGCATGGATCCCATGCATTTTCTAGATGAAAAATCTAGGGAGAAAGTGCTAGTAGAAGACATGAAGAAAAAGTATGGCACTGTTAGGGGAACAAGAGGGATCATTATCAAAAGGATCAATGATGCCGCAACACAACTGGGCATGGAGATCTTAGCCTGCAAGCTGCTAATAAAATGTCGTAGGGAAGAAGTCCCAGCTAGAATTGTTCCAGTTGCAGCTCAGTGCCCAGAAGGAACCTCAATGAGTTGGGCACTGTATCTCTTGAACCTATTCCTGGCTAATTGCAAGGATGCGCTGGATCTAGGAACAAATTTCCACTATTCATGGCTGATCATACTAATAGCCTTCATGGGATGGAGAGAGCCAAGGTACGTATTTTTTGACACTAGACCCAAACCAAATCAAGGGGCAAGATATTTTTTGCTCAGAGCCAGGCCAGAGGCCATGAGAAAAAAGGCGAACAGGTCTATCTTTAAAGGATATCTATGTGACCTATAAGAAGCCATATCCAAGATGTGGAGAATAACAACAGAAGTTGTCGCGCGATATGGGGACATCACCAACTTCCAGGCCACACGACATACAATGTGGATACAGGCAAGGAAGGATCTGGATAAATAGTGCCTGCAAATGAGGTACTGTATCACAGAGGGTGACATCAACATGGTCGTCAATGAATGGGACGATGAGTGGAAGAATCCCGCCCTTACCTAGGAAATGTCGAAAAAAACAACAAAAGAAGAGGCAGGGCTGGGAGAGACCCAGCCAAAGGAAATTAAAGTGCCCAAGAAATGAAGAAAGGGCCAGGGAAAAGAAACACAAACAAAATAAGGGCCAACAAAGACAAGGACCCAGAACGAAAAGAAGGATAAGACATAGTCGGCCACAGAGCTGCAAAAATAGGTTGAGTCCGTGCAAGAGACCGAAACAAGGTCCAACCCACAAACCGCAGGGGAAAACGAGAGGCTAGCCATGCAGATAGGAGGCGTGCATAAGAAATCAAAGGCATAAAGAACACTGCCAGAGTATAAGATCATATATGATGATGGGGAAATTATAGCCCGAATGGTTCAAGATTTTCTATTCGAGGACTTCGACCATGCTACACACCACAGGGATAGGATTGAAGAGGAATTGGTAGACATGCAACATCTCCTCAAGAAAATTGGGGAAGGGAAGCCAGCAAGCAGCAGAGGACTCAAACCATTAGCATCGCAGACACAAGGAAGAGTGCAAGAAGAGGAATGAGAGTCAGTCTAGAAAATACTGTAGCCACACGTAACATTGCATATCAACCCTAGTATGCTATGCATGGATGAAATTGTGGGGCAGAAACTCTTTAAGGACTTAATCCAAATCCAACTTGTGTTGACAAGGATACCATAAGGGGTACTACATAGGTTACAGGTTAGTGTACACGAGGTATAGTCTTGCGCACACAAACACTTAACTGAATTGAAGCAGGCAACAAAGAAACGAGATGAGCTGGAAATAGTCTATGAGCAGGCTAAATATGAAACCTAGGAGGAAAGGGAGTGCATGAAATTATTGGAGCAGAAAGTGGTAGTAACTTATGAGAAGATTCCACAGGCCACGCAGGGAGATGAAATCATAGCAACAGAAAATATTGATTGGATTGCACAGGAAATCGATCAATACCAGAAGGAGATAGAGAATATTCGAGAACATATCATACCAACCACTCCACTAGTAGTCAAGGAGAAAAGGAAGAAGGAAGAAACAATGTAGCTACAGGAAATAGAGCAGCAGGTCAGTATAGTCGCTGACTTGTTCGACAAAGAAGCACAACTTTGTATGAAGTTAGAGGAGGATCATCAGGTCCAAAAGTGGGATAAGGAAGAAGAAATGATCAACATGATCCAAGAACTGAAACAGAGTAAGAAGACAATTCCAATTACAAAACGCATCAAGGGAATGTAGGAGAGGAAGAAATTACAAGCAGATCTCACTACCACGCAAACACATAAACATGAGAGGCAGGCTCAAATGGAACCGTTGTAAGAACGGGTAGCAGAATTCCTAACAAAAGAAGAGGAAGACAAGGCACATATAGCACAAACCCAAGTAGAGTTCATGGAACTAATCAGTTACATAATTGTAGTCTAGATAGTGGACACACTCAAGGAGAAGATTGCGCAGGTGCAGACACAAGCAACAGAGCTCAGGGAAAAGTTCCAGGCGATCACCAAGGAGGTCGAAGAAGCACAAAAATGATAAGCAGATCGGGACAAGACACATGTCAGTTTTGGGGGCCTATTGGAGGTAGGAAAAAAGCCAAAGGATAAAGTGAAAAAGCATGGAGTTTTTGGGAAATAAAGCATGCACGAGCAAAGTGACAGCTGGAAGAAAGAACAACATGCATGCATGCAAGGAAAAACAATAGATGGAAGGAAGAAAAACACGCACGCATGGGAGGAAGACCTAATGATGGTAGGGTTAGGGTTTTTAATGTATTGTAAATGACTAAGGAGCCCGAAGCATATAAATAGTGATACGTAGGTATCATAGGGGGTTGGATTTTATGTGGTTCAATTCAATTGGCGACAGATTACTATTATGCTATTGTAAGTTATGCATGAGTTGATGAAATATGTAATGTTTTATTGTAAGACCTATTTTGTATAAGATTTTGAGCTAGAGAGAATGAAGGAGGGTAGATCTTGAGGGTTAGATCACAGGTTGTGGAGCCTGGTATGATCTAGTCCGCCTCATATAGATCTCACCTGACTGAGAAGAGTTGTAAGTGCATGGTGCTATAGATGCAAACATAATATAATAAAAGAGCTGAGAGCCAAATCTTTGTGGACGTATCCCCAGGAGGGGATGAACCACAATAACATCTGTGTTATGTGATGAATGTTTGCATATCTTATTGCCTGAAGCCTTTATTATTGTGTTGAATGAATGAGTTATTCTATTGCTTGTTTAGTGCTTTTGCAATATTAAGGGAATAATCCTATGGATTTAATCCATAAGTTGCGAATAACAGTATGTTGCATTGACTAGTCATAATAATGGTTCAATGTCTAGCTGGATTATCTCCCACTCAATCCTAGGTTTTAAACAATTGAGTGTTACAACCACCCATTAAATCTATCTCGGGTGAGACTTTGTTGGTTTACCAGGAGGGTCGATAGTTTTAGAGGATTTTTTGGAAACCTGAACATAAATGAACCTTGGGTCAATAAACTTAGACAGTATAGGAGAGAAGTAACCAACAACTATCAACCATGTGCATCAATCACTCACACAACCTTTACCATAACAAGAGCATAAACAATGCACATCCTAATACCTCATAGGCATTACCAGGACCAATATGTTCTTTTAATAATATATCAATATATTTATGCCACATCAACCATATACCACATGTCAACAATACTACTAGAAAGTGCCTCTAACCATGCACCAAACATGTAACAATCATGTGTCACCAACACTACTAGCAAGTGACTTTAAACATATACCAAGAATATCCCTCAATAGATCATATATGATAACATATATCTCATACTCAATATCACAAGAATATCATTCAAACCATGTGCATCTATGTCTCACTAGTCATGGGCCATACATTTGCTTACAATCACAATCCTGTGTAATAAACCTCACATGGATTAGACATCAAACCCTCTTTGATATGCAGCCTCAAACTACACCAACAAATTCACCAACACATGACAATCAAAATACCTCAACCATGTACCAAGAAATACAAGATATGCCTCAACACTCAACCGAACAAGATGTAGAAATAATGAATACTAGGCATACTAGTGCTGTAATTCTATATATCTAGATCATACAATAAGTGTCATACAACCAACAACCTCTCTAGGGAAAATCCTCAAACTCCCATAAGCATATCTCATGTAGAAAAAAATATCCAGCTACACATAAGAATATGACACACCTTTTGAACCTGTAGATAGATCTACTATACCTGATCACTATAGACCTTCTTGGGAACTTGCTTTCAGACTCTGAGAACCTGGCACTCTCACCAACTCAAGCTTTCATGGATTTTCCCAATTGTATGTGCACTACTAGAATGCCAGCCCACGTATGTACATGACCTCTTCCACTCCATCCCACGTACAACTAAAAAACTAGGGTTTTTTTTCAGTACTTTTGTAACTTCAAAACTTTCATCGTCAACCCTTCTTGCTACCACAAACTTGCATAACTTCAGATGTATCAATGAGTACCTGCAATAAACCTTACAAAATTATAGTTATTCAATGTGCTCAATAGGTTCTAGTAGGAGACCCTTGCTCTCTTATTTATACTCTTCAAGTAGTTTCCTCTATGGTTTACCTTCTAACTAACTTAACCCAACTTCCTCCTTTTAGGGTTAACCCACTTCTAACCACTTGTCCACTTGCAACCACTTTATCCAAAAATAACAAACTCTCCACTTCTAGTTGCAAATAAATTATTTTTAATTATTTTCTTATTGCAACAACTTAACCCATGATTAATTCCTAGTTTCACCCACTTTGACTAGTCAAACTTATTCCAGGAGTTTCTAGAATAATTTGACTTATTTGACCTTCTAGGGTCTTCTATATAGCTCATGAGGGTTCTCCAACTTCACATGGCCATAACTCTCTAACCATGAGGAGTTATGTGACGTTCCACATATCACCGAAAATTACATGACATGTACTATCCATATAGAATAGTATTACCTACATATTCACTGCTCCTCATGTCTTTAAACCTAAAACAAACTTGGGTCCCTTACTCATACCTGTGCTATCAAAATTTACTACCGGACTTCTCCAAGGGTTGACATCAATATATAAGGGTTGACATAAATCTACAATATCACTCTCCAAGGGTTGACATCAATGACAACCAACAAACCAAACCAACTTTCCATCAACCTAAGTCAATTGTCTGACATAAGTATACAAAGAATCCATTTTGGGGAAACTGGAGGTCCTAGAGCCACAACTCCAAGACTTCCTATCAGGATTATGATGGAGCCCTAGACGGGAAGTGGGAAATATTGAGGGACTATGGTGCAAATAAGAGGGTACACTTCCTTGGATTATGTAGGCTAAGGGGGACACAATATTGCTGGTTGGAATTGATGTAGGAGTCATTAAATTGTGATGGTATCGAGTATTGTGATGTATTAATCTATATATGTATACATGTACACCTATATGGTGATGTGCACCAAGAACAATGAAAATTTTAGGGGGAGGGGATTTTAAAACCCCAGTTTTGATCCCCCCATGTTGCATTGTATATTTGTAAATATTATGAATGACTAGGGGCCAAGAGATGTAATATGTAAACATTGTACATTGAAAATAATAAAATGAAATACACCATTGGCTGCTAGATGAGTGTGTACTAGGGTAATGAGGGGATATGATTCCATAAGAGAGGGGGATTAAGGGGGGATTTAAGGGGTTTTGATATTCCTTGCATCTTAAGCCATCTTCATTGATCAATTTTCCATTTATCCATTTATCCCTTTGACTTATTCAACACTCAATCATTGAATCAATGTAAGAGGTTGGGTGAGGAAGTTAGCTCACTCAGTTATGATAACATGGGTTGACTGTAATCATACTTGGGGGAATATTAAGAGTCAAGAAAGAATGGGAGAAGAGGGAATTTGAGTAGGAAGGAAGAAAATTTTTACAGTAAACAAGAAGTCAATAAAACTAGAGCTTATTGGCACCCAAGGTTTTGGGGAAGTTGCACGTGCATGCCACAAATCAATATTCTGTGCATTCCCATGAAGATACCTGTCTAGCACTAGAAAGGATCAACATGAATGCTGAACAAAGGAATATCATGTGCCCTAACCCTATTTTGTACTAAGATTAAGGAATCAAAGAGAAGACCACATGCAATGAATTTGAGTGTATCTTTGAAAATATTTTGTAATCAAGTATTATAAAAACTCAAATGATCATGGGAAAATGTATGGATGAGATAGAAAGGTAGTTAGGATTCATTCTCTAGGAAGATTCGGGGTATACTTGTGGACATGAAAAGAATTTGTATATTTTGTTCACTCAAGAGAGTGGAGTAGAGGAGTCAAGGAAGAGAGAGAAGAACATTGTAATAGAGATTTCATGACTCTAACAGAGTGTCGACTGGAACAAAAATATAGAGTTCCATGTCTAGTTTTTTCTAAGTCTTGCATGAGTTTATAATAGAGTGAGACTTGTGTAGGAATAAAGGAATGAGACTAGAGTGCATAGAGTAGAGTGATGTAATGACTGTTGTATGCGTTTAGAGAACACAACGTAGATCTATGTTATGGGTTTTTCTATTTGAATGCAATTGAAGTTAATGAATGAAATACAAAGTCCTTTCTTTTTGAAATATGATGTGTGTTATGGTTTGAATGTATATCTTCTTTACTTTCTGATGCATAGAACTATGTTATTTAGTTATGGATGAATGAATGTATGTAGACCCCATGTGTGCATTATCCTTTCACATCTGACACAAGACCACTAATCTCTGTGATTATCATGGTGTCTTGAGTGAGACCTTCATTATTCCTAGACTAAACATTTAATATGTCGATGCCTTGGTTTTTTTTTTGGTTAAGCTTGATGAACCTTAGGTTTTAAACCCCCTAATGAGGAGAGTGGATAGAATACAACCCAACAAATGGTTTCATTTTAGGGACTTGAAGGTTTTGTATTGCATGATAAAGGGGAAGAATGAGATAGAATCAATCTCATGAGGAAATACAAGATTGGTTATTTGAGAAGAAAGATGAGTTTGCATGACAAGAAACTAAGAACCTAATAACTAGCTTCGAAAGCTATAAATAGAGGTATATCTACATATATTTGGATGAAGTTTTATTTGTTGAGTTTCCTTGTTTACTGTATGAATGGTTGAAGAGGAAAAGAACTATTAACACTTCTCTAGGAGTCCAAGAAACACTATTATGGGACAAGAATATAGTTAATAGACTAAAATATGTGGATAATAAGTGGGCTTGAGAAATCAACTTTTGGTTCAATCAGTTTAAGGAAGGATACATTGTTGATTTTTCAATTGAATACAATGATTCTTTTAGTGAGGCTGAAAGAAAATTTGTGAATGTCCCTAGAAAGAGACTATTGGAATAAATCCCTTTGTGGATCAAGATGTTGTTTGTAGAGAAGTAACTGATGCTCATGGAGCCCAGTAGGATGGCCAAGTAGACCCCCTCACATAAAGCAGGGGGGGGATGGAATGAAGGGGGATAAAGAGAGAGAAAATGGATGTAGAAGATAATGAGATGAGGTGAGAAGATGATGGAACCAGAAGAGTAGAAGAGAGAAAGAGTCGAGAGATACACAAGAAGAGTTGAGCTAAGAAGAAAATCTTAGCAGAGGAGAGGAAAGATGATAAAAAGGGGTGAAGGAGGAGGGGTTAGAACTAAAATGAAGAGAAAGGAGACTACACCAGGAGGATGTGTGGGAGATATTTCTGTTCCAAAGAGGAACACATAAGGAGATAGGTCATTGAAGAGACATAATGTTAGGAGTAGGGTATCAATGAGGATACCAGGAGTAGTGGTAGTAGGGTCAGAGAAGAAAAATTCAGACCCCCTTGGATGTTGAGAGATGTATTCACATCAGAGGAAGATGAGGCGCATAGTATCAACACTAACATGGTATAATATGGCTATGGATGCGTTAGAGAAGGGAAAGAGACTTTAATTATTGTGAATGGACTTGTGTGACTAAATGTAGGAATATATTTTGGATCCCTCATTGAAGAAAATGAGAGAATTTGGAGGAAGCCCCTCTTTGAACCACCCCCTTGCACATTTGTAACCAATAAGAAAAAAATGAAGAAAGTGTAGAGACATGAGTAGAAGAAAGGAGAAGAGAAGAGAGAAGTGAAGAAGAGGTCGAATTCAATAATACTTCACCAAGA
>CBVK0101618224.1:0-13252 GCA_900067695.1 Picea abies | reverse complement strand
TAAGATTTTGTAAAGTATAAATAAAGAGGAATGTAGTGTAGAAGCAAGTAGCTCTATGTGAAGGAATGTAAGTGGTCAAGGCTTTGTGCTCGACTGTGACTATTCTTAGTGCTTGTGATGCTCAGTGTGGAGCAAGTTCTAAGTGTCATGATAAGAAGTTTTGGCTCTATGCATTTGATCTAGTTCTAAAAGGTAAAGAAGGAGGATCTAGTGCTTAGTGCACAGATCTCCTATCTTGTGCGAAGTTTGAATTTGTGGCTTAGTGCACATGAGTAACTAGATATAATATTTTGGCAAATAATAAAGAGGCGGAGCGATTTGTGGATGTAACCCCACCCTGGGGTGAACCATGTATATCTGGTGTCTCATGGTTTTCTTTGTGCAGTGTTATTTATGTTATGCATTTTCTTAATACTTTGATTATGATGTGTAATGAACTTATATTTTGTTTCTTAAGTACTCTACTTATGATTAAGGGTAAATGAATGCTAGACTTAACTCACAGTGCTAATTGCTTTGGGTGCATAATCACATGTTGTTACCGTGCTTATATGTCCTTGATTATGATCTACGGTGTTAAATAGGTTAATAAACTAATGCATGTTCACTTCCTAAGAGTTAAAAAAATATTCCGCAAAGTGCTCTTATTATAGAATCGTGTCCCAACCTAGTTACAGACACCTATGTCCTATAACCCCTCTGGCTTCTTCCTCGGGTGAGACTTCGCCTTCTTCGCAGGTGTTGTTGAAAGGGCTGGTAGTCGGGGTTTTGTTGGGGTGATGTTAAGCATTGAACCTTGGGTCTGCCCTTGTGCCAACACTCCTACTAACCTCTTTATCTATGATAATGTTGCTAGAAATAAGTCACTCTATTCACACAACAATTCTATAATCCTTTCTACTGCCTGATTATCCAAATAATCTCCAATACTTTCCATCTTTGGGTTTTCTATAGTTCCATTCTTTATCTTCTTAATCTTTAATGGTGCAACATAATATTCTAAATCCATCTTGGTACCTTCTACTTCCCTTTCACCTTCCACTTCTAGAATCTGTATGTTGCACATATTGTATTCTTTTGGATCGTCTTCTGCTTCTGCGACATGATAAAAATGTAGCAAGTGTTTAACTATTTGTCTAGCCTGCTTTTGATATGAGGGGACTATTTTAAACTCTAGTTCTTCAAATATCACGTCTCTTACCACTTTCATCTTTGTCTCAATCTCTAGAATTTCATGCTCAAAGTAAAATGTAACTACAAAGTTCTACTATATCTCTTCTGAGTTAGCAGTTTCTTTGTGTTGTTCCTGATCTGTGTACAAGTTCTTCAGAATGCCTTCTAGTGTGTGAATAAAATGGTGTGTCCATTCTTATGGTAGTACTAATCTCCATTGAATCAATCATTTATCTACATGTTCTTGAGGTTGTACAAATCCCTCATATTTCTCCTCATACATGTGTTCCTTCTCTGCACCGAATTTGATGTGCAATAACCCTTTGCACTGAAACCAATTATTGGTCTTTTCCTTGTGTGTACCCCACCATCTTGTAGTTGTAGATTTTAAAGAAATATCTAATGCTAGTAATCTTTGATTTTCCATAAATTCTACCTCATATTTTATCAAAAATTCTTCTAAATCATCCAAGCCATAAAAATTAAGAGGTTCTCTTACCTCTGTACCAACCCATCTCAATGCGCACATCATTCTGGCACACCTCCTAGTAAATGATTCATGTAGTCTCTACTTCTAGTTTTCCAGTCTTGTGTCAGAGTCTGGAGCACAAGATATAATACTCCTTCAATTGAGCATTCCATCTGTAGTTGGGTTGATATAATCCTCTTCACGCGCGGTGGATCTATATAGTTGATTTACATCTTCTTTAAGAATATTATCTGTCACAATTTCCACATACCTACCTCCTTCCGAGGGATCCAATGGCACAATAGATCTATATTCTCCAAACTCAAATGTCATTTTCCTTTTCTTCAAATTGATAATAGCCTGGTTATCAAAGGCCCAATCCAGACCCAACAATGCTCGATACGGTGAAGTATTGTGCACTATGTCAATGTCTTCAAAATCATCCATGGTGCGCATGTCATCTATATCTAATGGAATTCCATTACCCCTTCCTATTGGCACCACTATGTGTTGGTTTTCCAACTTCAAATGAATAAGTGAATACCCCAATTGCGGTTCTCTGAATGCTTCCTAGGTCTTCTTTAGCAGAACATTGACTTCAGATCTTAAGTCTAGTATAATATCCCCCATATTGAAATATTCTATGTTGGCATTCAATTTGAATTCCTTGTTGGTTCTTATCTTCTTATGGACCTGATTTACTCTTTTTACCCCTTCTTCCCTAGGAGTACACTTTTCTAACAAATTTTGCAGTACTTGTAAGAAATTTTTATCACTCAATAATTTGACACAACCTCCCAAAAAGTTTCTTAGGTTACGTACTTATTCTGAAGACTTCTCTTGATTGGTCTGATCGAATAATGAAGGCCTGTCATAGAATGGTATCTCATCTATTGGCTTTGTTCCTGAAGTGGACACAATATTTTCCTTCAAGATCTCTTGTCTAGCTTTTTTGAATATCTCTTTCTCTTTGTGTGCATCAAAATTTTGTTCAAGAGATGTAATCTTCTTGACCAACTGGTAATGGTCCTAATCCTTCTTAGTTGCATCTTCTCCTGTCTTAGCTCTACCTCTAGTAACTATGTTAATATTCTTCCCGTCCTCTTCATTGTTTTCCACCCCAATCCATTGCATGTTCTAATCAGATTGGTTCCTATTGCCCTATATTTTTATCAACAATGTTGGACATTCTTCTGTTTCATGGTATGCTGCATGAAAATACATACATGTGATAAGTGGCTATGGGAAGTCTCTTTCATAGTTCCCTATCTTTTGACAATTATGACACATGATTGGTCCTCGACCTCCTCCAAGGCCTCTTCCTCCACAATATCCTCCTCTTAATCCTCCTCTGTTGCCATGATTATCTCTACCCAGTGTGTTATATTGAGGTCCTTGATTATATTTCAATTGTGGGTTATTGTAATGTTGTGGTGTAGCGCACTGCTGTGTAGGATTATACTATTGTTTCCCTTGAAACTTTTGTGTATTATATTGTGGTTGTGTTGCAAGTTGTTGCACGGTATTTTACTATGGCTACTATGGAGTGTTATACTGCGACTGCTGTGTAAATTATCTTATTACATGTTCATCCTGCACTCGATATGTATATGTAATCCTTTATTTCATCACATCCATGGTTCTACAATCCTTGTCTTCGTGTCCAACTGACTTACAAAAGTTACAAAATGTTACAATCCTTGTCTTCGTGTCCAACTGACTTACAAAAGTTACAAAATGTACTCTTCAGTACTTTCTGGTACTTCTCCATTAGGGGGAAATGATAGGTATCATGCCCATGTGTTTTACAAATCTTGCACCATGGTCCTCCTGAAGCTAAAGGATTTGGCATACCCACTCCAATATACTGTGAAAATAATGGACACTCATTCTTCTGATGTCATTTTGTCCTGCACATTGTAGACCAGACATCTTATCTTTTCTCCTTTCCTTTGTTATGATTCAATTGGAATGTTAAGTTATTCAGATCTTGCTTCAAATCTTCCACGACTGGATTTGTATGCTTGTATTGGTTTTCCACTAGTTGTAAGGCTACTTGCAGAGCCTCACCCTAACTTTGGAATTTTTGTTGTCTTAAAGGATACTTCAAATGTGGAAGAAAATAATTAACAAACAAATGTCTATGTTGTGTATCAATAATAGTGTACTTTAAATTATATTTAAGCCTCTTGAACTTCTAGTCCACTTCCCAGACTGATTCTCCTGGTTTCTTCTTGATCTCTATCATTTCATTCATAAACTAGTCTTCTGAGCTAGGTTTATGAAATTCAATGATTAACTGCCTCTTCACATCTGCTACAATTGTAGGCGTTCTCGTTGGATTATTTGTTGAGAGACCCATTTACCAATCTAATGCGCGGTCTGTAAAAGTGATTTCCAACTATGCAACCTTTATTTCCTCATCTGTAATCTTCTTTGCTTCCCATATCTTCTCACATATGAAAAAATGTTTCTCTGTATCATCTAACCAATCCCCTCAAAACTCTAGTAACCTAATAGTTGGATATTGTCCTGGCATTGTGAAATTTGTTGAACTACCACCTCCACATGGTGTAGATACTTGAATGCTACTAATTGAAATTGCACTTTTGCTACTGGATCCATGCCCTGAAAAATTTCTTATACCACTAATCAATTGTTGGTTAATTACTTTTTCTTCTTCAATTGTGTTAGTCTCACATGGGGTTGTGGATTCCACACTAATTCAGATCTGGAATGGATATCCTTCTTCTGCATTGGACCCATGACCTCTAGTTTTCCTCTCATATGTGGTGTGCAATATATCCTCAATATTCCCCTTGGAATGAAGATATTATACCTTTTCCTCATCGTTTTCCAATCCCTCTCGCTCTGCTACAACCCTCTTCTTACTATTCATCTTATATTGGTAGGGTCATCCGTTGTGTGTTACACCTACATTCCTTGTGATTTCCTTGGTCTGATCATCATCCATCATGATGGGTTTCATTGCCTCCTTATTCTGGCTACTCTCTAGATCCTTCTCCATTTCTCAAATCTTCCTTACTGCTTCCCCCAACTCCCCCATGTGTGCAAAGCGATCTAGCCATCTGATTCCAATGTCATCACCCCTTTATCATGCAATAAGATCTTGATCGATGTGTACAGAGACCTGATGTACCTCCCTCAGGGTTCCTTCAATAAATCATGCTCTGTAGCATTGTATAACTTTGTTGTATCTATTGCAAAATTAGTGATAAACCCCATAGTAATGTTAACCAAAAATCCATTGTGCACATGAATTTGTTATTAACCCTTTCCAACCACGCAATATTTTCAGCATTCCACACTGCTGTCCTAATACTATTAGTCATATGGGTATATTTAAACCTTAATATCCACTCCTATAATAAATCTAGAAAATAACAGAAATATGCTTCATGTAAATCAGTAAACACATACCTCTATAGGTATTGGCGTAGTGTATACCTAGAACCCTTATTATCTTTCTACGCGAACTCTAGTTGCTTTGTTTCTAACCATCTTTCAATCTCTTTCTTCGTAGGATTCCATGGCTTGAACATCCCTTTATACTAATGCATCTTCTTCAACAAACCCATTCATGGATCTCCTTCTAAGTTATAACCGACAAAAAAACCATTTGTTGGACGTATGGGCTGACCCGGGTTCTACCTTAGTTCTCAAACAAAACCCTTATCACCATCGTTCCTTCTGGTAAACCAGAAGGCTACACCGCACACAAAGTGCACAACATAGTCTAACCCGAGATGGCTTATGGGTGACTGTAGGATGCAGGTGTTTGTGGTCAAGCAAGGTATTGGGGTTGTTCTTCTTACTTCTATTTCTAATTAAACATGCATTTTACTACTGTATTCATTAGATCCATTACCTCATTCATTCATAAAATTTGTCTTCATATCTATTCTAGTGTGCGTTGTAAGTAAAACCATTCATTCATATATCTAAACCTTCACTCATAACTGCAAAAATAGTAAAACATTCAGACACATTGCACATAGGGTTTCAAGGTGGTTTACCCCCCTTGGGGCTACGTCCACAAAGATCTTCTATTTCTTTTCTTATTCATCCAAAGGCATTGAGCACATTACATCATAATAGATATTAGTGAGGAAGACTAGGATCTTACCAATCTCCACAACTTGTGATCTAAACCTTAGTTACATCTCTAGATTGACTCCATCCAAGATCGACATCTCTCAAAATAGAATTCAACTAAAAAATGATCTTTAAAATAGTTCTCTCTAAACGATATGACAATTATTAGATCCATAGATTGATGGATACCTCACTATACCTTAGACCTCTTCTATTTATACTACAAAAATGGGTTAAAAACCCTTACAATACATTCTTCTATTTATACTACAAAAATGGGTTAAAAACCCTTACAATACATTCCAAAACCATAACCCTAACATGGTTAGGTTTGTCCACATCTGTGTCGGATTTCCGCAAATCCTATTGTGCGCGCTGCTTTTCCTCAAAATGTGGTGCACTCTCCTTCTTGGTCCAAAATGCATCATTTGTTGCGTTTTTCTTCCAAAACTTCCTTCTCCAACAATGAGGCTATGGGAATCATAATGACCTACATATCTTAAAATTGGGGCCCTGAAGTATGGTTAAGAAGCCCCGAATCTAATGTCAAATAAGTTACAATTTGGCCCCAAATTAATTAAAGGAGAAAAATTTGTTGCAACAAGAAGTTACAGGTCGACCCTAAATTCAAATAAAGGAAGCACTTGGAAAAGTATAAATACACATCAATAACCTCTCATTTATTTATCCAAGCAAGTGTGTTTATAGTATGGAGCTAGCATAAGTGGGTATGCACTCATGCTAGAAGGATTGGTGATCTCAACAAAACAAATATGGCCTATGAGAAAGGAGGTCAAGGAGAGAAAGGATTAAGTAAGTGATTGTACCAATTTTCTAATGTTATCTGCGGGTTGTAGTGGAGCAAAGTGTAGATGTATGTGGGTCACAATGAAGCAATCGCAGATCTGTGATTTTTTTTTAAAGAAGGTGCCATTCTTTTAATGTTGAAGATTCATGAAGGTCTACTGGTATGAAATCATATGCACCAAGCTGTTACATGATTAAAGGTATGTATTTATGTATGTTTTTAGGGTTAAATCTTGATGATTATGGTATATGCTTGAGGCATATATTGGAGAGTATTTGGCACATGGATAGAGACAAATGTTGGTGGTTTTGGGAATATGATTTGAGGTATATCCTTGGTACATGGTTTTTGTTTTATCATGGATGCAATGCCACATACTTGAGGAATATTTTGGCACATGCTTGGTACATGGTTTGAGGCATATCTTGGTGATGTTGGGAATATGTTTTGAGAGATGTTCTTGGTGATATTGGAATATGGTTTATGTGAATGGATATGGTTTTGATGATGATGATGTATATGTATCAGTGAAAGTTACAGTGGCATGTTGATTATCAGTGACAGGTTGAATCTCCCTTTATATTTCAAGGAGGTAGTAATGGGCAAGGAAAGGGGGTTGGATCCTCCTTCCAGTTGGTGCTGGAGAATCTAGGGATTCGTTGTTTTATTCAGGTTGGAGCCTATAAACTAGGGTGTTGGAGCCTCTTTCCAGTTGGATCTGGAGAATTTAGGGAGTTGTAGCTTCCTTCAGGTTGGATCCTCTAAACAGGGGGTTGGTGCCTCCTACCATTTAGTGATGGATAATTTTCGAAGTTGGTGCTTCCTATGAATGTAATCTTATGATATATAAGAAAGCATTATGTGGTTTTCTCCCATTTGGGTTTCCACATAAAAATATCTTGTGCATTGTGTATGATGTGAAGCATTGTTGAATGGTACTATTTATGGTCATATATTCATGATATGTTAAATGCAATCATAAGTGAATGGAGTTCTTGATAAGTTAATGTTTACATGCTGTGATTAAAAATGGTAAAAAGTGCTCAATACTGATTCGCCCCTCCTCTCAATATTGGTGAATATTCCAACACCTTTGTGGTCGTATATTTGGATGACATCCTCATCTTTAGAAAAATTTGGGAGGAACATTTGGAGCACATTCAATAGGTATTGGGAACTCTGCGACAACATAAGTTATATGCCAATTTTGAGTAGTGTTCCTTCGCATGCAGAGAATCCAATATCTGGGATACATTGTGGATGCGCAGGGTGTGCATATGGATCCGGCCAATATCCAAGTCATCTATGATTTTCCAGCTCCGAAGAAACTGATCAAGCTCTACATCTTCTTGGGCCTCACTAACTTCTACCACATGTTTGTGTTGGGGTTATATCATATCACTTGGGCCCTAATCCATGTGACCAAGGGTGGAGAGAAGGAAAAGTTTGTTTGGACTATGTACCAACATAAATAATTTGAGGATTTGAAATTCCTCCTCTTCTCAGTGCCAATCCTTATTCTTTGATACTTGCAACAACCATTTGAGATTGAGACAAATGCTTCATATTATGCTATTAGTGAAGTCGTCATTCAACATGGGCATCCAATGGCCTATCATAGTGAAACACTATATGATGTTGTTCGTAGATACCCCACCTACGATAAAGAGATGTACTCCATTGTGTAGGCATGTCAACACTGGATGAATTACATTATGGGGAAGGAAATGATCATCCACATTGATCAGAGGCCTCTGTGATTCATGTAGACACAAGGAAAGTTATATAATTACCACCATTAGAAGTGATCCATGCACCTATAACAATTCCACTTGAACATCAAGAACAAGAAGGGCAACACCAACCATGTCACAGACTCCCTCAATAGACCTCTAGTTGTTGCACTAACCACAGTTCTTAACTCATATGGGTATGAGATGTTCGGGTTGCTACAATTATACAATAGTGACTCTGACTATGTTGTTACCTATAAGACATTAAGCATAGGAAAACCAGTTCCATACTTTCATCTCCAGGATTGAATGTTATGCCATCCGATCCATCTCTGTATTCCTTCAAGCAAGTGTGCAAATATTATCTACGAAGCTCATTATAGTTGGGTGGAAGGACACTTTGGTGTGGACAAAACAATGGTAGTATTGCAAAATCAATTTTATTGGTCGAAGCTTTGATAAGATTTCCATCAATACATCATATCATGTACTCCATGCACCATTTCCAAATCCACCATTAAGAAAAAAGGGTTATACATCCCCCTACCTACTCTCGATAGGCCTTGGGAGTCAATATCCATGGATTACATGTCTAGTATTCCTTCAACCAAGCATGAAAATGATTGTGTCTTCATGGTCATTGATTGATTCTCTAAGATGGCAGTTTTGGCATCCTAAAAGAAGAGCATCACAGTCAAGGCCAACACTAAGCTCTTCTTTGAACATGTTTGGGTTCATTTTGGGCTCCCACGAACCATTATTTTAGATCGAGATAGCAGATTCCTAAGTACTTTTTGGTCCATTTTATGGTCGACGGTGGATGCCAAGATGACCAAATCGGCTACCTTCGAGCCACAGACTAATGGAAAAACATAGGTGGTCAATACGATGATTGTCCATATCTTAAAGATGTATAATTCAAAACATCCAAGCACATGTGATGAGATCCTTCTTTATGTTCATCATAGCTACAACAAATCCATCCACATCTCTATTGTCCACATCCCTTTTCAAGTGTGCTTGGGGTTCCAACCATTTCCCCCCATTGACCTGGTTTTTCCCATTGCAGTTGCATATGAAGAGTCCTCATATGCTTAGACCGAGGCTGATTGAGAAACCAAATTTGTTGAATGAATTCAACACATTCAACAACAAGTTCATGATATTTTGCAGAAAGACAATGCCAAGTACAAGCAACACCATAATCAACATCAGGTACCACACAAGTTTCATGTTGGAGATAAGGTATGGATTTATTTGCAAAAAGATCACCTCACGGGACCCCATCAGAAGCTTCACCCACTCTATTACAAGCCTTACACCATCACCAAGGCTGTGGGTGAGACTATTTTTTAATTAAGTATTCCCCCTTGGCTTTCACCTAGTATTTAATGTGGAATTGCTTCGCCCATATTTTCCACCTCTCCTTGACACTTCAGACGTGGTCGAGAACTTGGTCCCTACAAAACTCAATCCTAACTACATTGTAGATGTGACAGTTGATCATATCATGGACACCAAGATGAAGGGCACCCACCAACAAAACATCCAACTCTATCAAGTCATCAAAGTAGTGGAGAACTTCCAAGCCTAGTATGTAGCTAAAGTTATATACTAGGCCATTGAAAATGTGTACTTCTCAAGTAGATATTTCTGACGGGATATCGAGCACCCCAAACAAAGATCATATGAAACATTTACGCCCTCGGGAATTTGATGTATCAACTAGCCACATCAGGGCCGACAAACCTTTTGAAGTTTCATCTTCTGGGGTTAGGGTTTTTTATGTTTAGGGTTTTCTCATTGATTCTTTATGTTAAAAGGCTTTTTCAACCTCTTTTTAATCATGTTTTTGTGAATGAGTGTAGCTGACACATCTCTTTATTTAGGGGCAAGATACCACCATTCTAGATAGTTTGTGTACTTTTCATTTTACAGTCTTTTGTATTCCATTCAATAATAGAATATGCATTCAACTGTATCACTGTGTTTCTTGCAATATCTTGGTGTGTTTCTTTGTTATATCTCTGCCTTCATTTCATTCTCAACATAATCCATATCAACTTTGTTGTTTTTGTTGAATTTTTTCTTAACCCTAAGGATAGATTCTATAAATTCTCTGACTTCCTAAGAAAGAACTGGGACTGATTACACTCATAGATCAAATCAATGACCAAAGCATACTTTGGCATGAATGACTCAAACACAACGTTTGAATTTTTGAAGCTTTAAATTGATTGTGAAACATGTAATAACCCATCAATATATATAAATATATATAACCATTACATCAAACAAGCTAGAACTAAAAGAATCAATCATAGTGCATACGAGCCAATGATTACAATATATAAGGGATTTCCAAAGGCCCATACAGAACAAGTAATTGTATCATCCATTAAGAAAACCAAAATTGCAAAAATTAAATACTGAAAAAAAAATACATGTAACCTTTAGCTCCCAGTAGTCCAAGGATGAGTCAACTGTTCTCGAGCTCCCACCAAAGCAATATCCAACAAAATCCCATGAACCAATCTTCAAAAAAATTCAATGAACCAGTCTTCAATGGAGTACCAAAAATTAGTATTCAACATAATTCCATGAACTGGTCTTTAATAAATGAGGGAGAACACACACCAAGGGTTGATTTTCCTCCCAACCAATGCAACCACGTTCACAGCTGTTTCCCCCCAAGAAAGGCTTAAGATCAATGAGGTAATCAAATCACAATTCACAACAAATTTAATGAATCTAAACCAAAGGTGATCAAGAACAAATAAATCAATCTTACAATAGCTCATCCAAGGTGTGGCGGAGAGGTTCTTGGACTTGTAGCACCTTCGAATCCCATGGGATTATGGTGTGTAGGGGTATTACTACCACCTTCAACTGGTCATCGCAACTAAAATAAAAATGGCACCCCTCTTCAAGCAAGGATATTACTACCAAATTTAGTAGGTAATCACAACCACAAAAACAGTGGCATCCTGATGTATAAGGATCTTAGTACAACCTTCATCTGGTGATCACAATCACATAGTAGTGGCATCCCGCTCTACAAGGATATTACTACCACATTTATCTAGTGATCGCAATCACATAGCAGTGGCATCCTATAATTTGGGCCCAAAAGAAAACAATACAAGGAGCTAGACATATTGATTTTTAGTACCTCATGGTGCAAGTACACTCTCAACCCCTTAATCCACATAGACCTGGTTGGCATAGACATTGTTCTGCACAACCAATCGTCGATACCATCAATATAAAAAACATTATCTAACATCGAATCAATTATTTAATGTCATAAAATCCTCACACTATCATTATTGAATCAATCATCAGTCACCCAATATTTATATCATCCTATTTGTGTCCTTGAAGACATTAATATATTTCATGTATTGAAATCATCATTAGTAAATATAATTGAATCATGACATCACCAAATCGAATCCCATCAGTTAATTATTTGGGATTAAAATCATAACTAAGATCGATTCAAGGTAATCATTAACACCTCATGCTACCATAGATTAATTGTTCTCCAACCATCATTGTTTTATCTAATCAATTCTATCAAAAACATTTTGACTCAAAAAATTCATGAGGTGATGAGAAATGAAAAAGACTAGAATTTCATCAATATAATGATCGTGGAGGAGTGTATCACCAAACAAAATGTGTCACATTTAACATCATTCACTACCAGGATATTTGATATAGGGTTCTTGTTTTCTTGAACTCGATTGATTTTATGTCCTATTCAAGCTTACCTCAAATCTCATCGAGAAAAGTATCAATTATAGTGGTCAATAGAATGTAATTATAGAAATCACCTTGTAACCCTAACATGCACCCACCCCATTTTATATGATGTTAACCATGGATTCGACCTCTAGAGGGGGATCCCATCTCCCTCCAAAATCAAAGGCATTGGCATTTCAAGATATGGTCTCCTCTTCCGGGAAGTCTTTAAGAGCTCATCCATCTTGATTAATCAAGAGAGTTGAGAAAGTGCCAGAAGTGAAGTTTCCCCCTATTGTATCTATAAACAAGGCCCTCTACCTTATATAAAGGGGCCTCATTGGTCAATTTACTAGTTTATGTATGTCTCCTTGGGCCATGGTTATCTATCTACAAAATAATTGTGAGGTGTTGATCAAAGGAAAAATGATTCATTTCTTCTATGGTAGGGGATTTTGTTCTTTCTTGTTTGAGACAAAGGAGGATGGAGATTTAATATTTCATAACATACCTTACTTCCTCAATTCCATAGGAATGTACTTAAATTTTTGGATGCTAGAGTTTAATCTAGAGAATGAATTCCCTCAATGATCCTTATATGGGTGCCCCTCCTTCATCTTCCTCTTATTAGTTGGATCAATGATATTGTTCGAAGCATTGGGAATTCCCTAGGTTGATACATTAATAGGGATGAGCCTAAGGATAATATGTATGAATGTGCATGAATCTATGTAGAGTTTTATCTGGAAAAATGTCTACTAGAGGTCATTCTTTTATGCCTGGATAACAAGTAGCATGAAAAAAACTTAGATTATGAGCAACTCCCCTTCAAGTGCAAATATTTCTGTGATTATGGGAATTTTGCTAAATACTACAATAAGGACACCCAAGTTTCTCAACTAGAAATAGATAAAGAGGAACAATGGTAGATGGTAACCTTCCACTTTCACTATCACTTCCACTGTCATTATCACTGCCACTTTCACTTTCACTGCCATTGTCACTTCAACCTTCAACCTATAAACCTGTCACTGTATCCAACCTGTCACCAACCTATCACTATCACCAATCTGTCACTATCAACCTGCCATTGTCATCGATATTCAATCAGATCCTCTCGCATGGATCATATACCAAGGACACCTCTCAACTAAATGTCCAACATCACCAACACATTCCTCTACCAATCATGTACCAAGATCACCA
>CBVK0101618223.1:0-12994 GCA_900067695.1 Picea abies | reverse complement strand
TCAACCATATACCTCAAACAACATGCCAATCATCCATAGACCATGTACCTCATGCATGTTCCATATCACTCATGGTATGTCTCAACCATAACCATGTGCCACTATAACCAAGATGTACACCAACAAGGTACCATACCAATATCACCAAGATGTACCATGCATCAAAAAGATATGCCTCTCAAGCATGTACCATATGATCACCAAGCATAATATACAATCACATAAGCATACCTATAACATGTAGTTGACCTGTTCTACTATAATATTGGCCTGTAACACTATCACAGCCTTTAACATCCTGGTACCAACATCTGTAGCATATTTTTCTTAGCCTCATGGGACTAAGACTCCCTATCACATTGGGCCTCACGTGACGTCCCTTAGGCAATCCGCGGGGGTGCCTCGCATGACACCCTTAAGTTGAACCACAAGGGCCTGCCTAATTAGGTTTACAGAGAAACCCTAGCACTTTGCAGCTCCAAAAATTTCACTCTTTCCTCACACTTTATCGGTTGCCCCAGACTTGCCGTCAGATTCACCAATAGACAAAAATATTAGACCATAACATTCAAAAGATATATATTCAATGTAATTGTGTGTTTTCTCATGAGAGACTCCTTGAGGTGTATTTATACTTTTTCTAGGTAAACTCTTTCCTTATTCTTAGGGATTCTTTAATTTCTTGTTACAACCACTTTACCCATTCATTCATTGACTTGTAACTTCTTAGGGGATTGTTGACCATTCTTTGGGGCTTCCAAATTCACAAGGCCATATCTCCCTAACCGTGAGGAACCATGTGGTGTACCACCTATCATTGGAAATGGCACTACAAGGAATATCCATCTATGAGTGTCTTACTTTCATTTCCACTATCCTTCATGTCCATATTCCTCAACCAACTTCGGGTATCATAGCCACACCTCCAGGGATTCATGTAGACTTCATCAAGTGCACCCATCACATCTACTAACATCAACCACTCCATCAATGACAACTAACTCACCATCAATATCAACCACATATCTAGGGCTTCCAGACTTCTCCAAGGGTTGACATCAATGACAACCAATTGTCCAACATCTAGCAAGTCATTGGTATTGCGTAGATGGTATTGATTCTTGAGGGTGATATTATTCAAAGCTTTGTAGTTGATACACATTCTCCAAGTCACATCCTTCTTGGGAATTATGATAATAGGTGACCTACAAGGTGAGGTACTTGGTCAAATTACTCCCTTCTCTAATAGTTTTCACAATTGTTTCTTCACTTCATCTATTTCTAGTATGGAATGTTTGTACAATCCCATGTTTGGCGATGGGGAGTAGGCAATAGTTGTATCTCGTGATCCACTTCTCTCTTAGGTGGTAAGACTTTAGGCTCTAGGAACACTTCTCTATATGTCTACAATACCTCCTCCAATTTGTGTTTCTACTCTTTAGTACATACCTCCAAATATGCCTTTACCTTCACCAATTCATCTCCTTGTTGTTTCTATCTTAAGAAGAGAAATACAAACTCCCTACTTAAACTAATCAGTTTCTTAGATTGGTCAACGTTTACAAGAGAGATATCAGATTTTCCTTTATGCACATTTATGATGAAGGAGTTACCATCCTTAATCAAGTGGTATTAGTTTTCTCTCCTCATAAATATTGTATAACTCATGTGCATGTAGCACCTTCCAAACACTACATTACCCACATCAAGTGGTAATACATCTACCTTCACTTCATCAATATAGTTTTCACTACTTAGTTACATTGAGTTCTGCATCCTTATTTACCCATCCAAATGGGTATGGTCAAGGATGGTAATGAAATTTAAATTCAATCTTACATACCAATCCTCTACTATGAGGTTGGATTGTGAACCAAAATCAAATAGAGTATGTAACATCCCCACTATAATCCCTAATTTAATTAATGCATAATGTAGATATGAATGTGGCTATGGAAAACCAATGCAATATGCAAAATGTATTTTTTGAATTTTAATAAATATAATGTGATGCCAATTGTTGAGGAATATGGAAAAAGATGGGGGTTGAGTTATCCACAAGAGAAGAGAGTGTCTAAGAGGGGTCCAAGGGGAAAACTGATTATGGGTATTACTTTAGCCCATTTCCCTAAATTTAATTATCATTGGGGACAAATTCTATTTTTTGTTTGAGTGTATGAGAGCCCAATCATTAAACTCATGTAAGAGGGTGGTTGTGAGAGTCACATCCCATAGTTATTGGAAACATGGGGATAAAGTAAAATCAACATTGGGTAGAGTGAGAAGTCAACTGTCTTGGGACATAGGAAGAAATTCCTATGGGGGAAAACAAACATTTTTCAACATGAATTTTTACATGAACAACAAGCATAGACTAGGAAAAAAAGAGCATTGGAGGTAGAGAAAGAAGGTTGGGTGATTTATGGAGCATGTATGAGTGTTTTGGATCATTTTGGGAGATAAATATTGAAGAGATGGGTTGTTAGTCCTGGAGAGTGAACTCCTATGGGAGTTGCACTGTAACAACAAGTGTTTCCTATTGTTTGTTGGTAGTTTTCTTGGAAGTGGGTTCCCTTGAGTTCCTAGTAGAGACATTCATGGTTACCTATGCCAGAGAGACCCTAATAAATGAATGGGTTTCTCTATGGACTAAGAGCAGTGAAGGGGTACATTCCTTGGGTTGGGCAAGTCAAGAGGAAGAGAGCTAGTGGAAATCAGGATAGTTGTAGGAGAATACCAAGGGGTTGTGGGATATTTGAGTTGTGAGGGAAAAATGAGAGACACCCTTTTCTTATGGATTCCTAGCCCGAACTTGGGGGTGACTTCTATTGATATTTAGAAAACCAATTCCATGGTTGGGTGGAATTTCCATCGCAAGTAGCTAGTTTCACAAGTGTTTTAAAAAGATAAGTGTTTATCTGTTTTCCTGAGTCAATTTATGAGTTTAATTGTTGTGCATTTTACTCTGTGCATGAGAATGATTTATATGATGTTGTGGTGAATTTATTAGATACATTTACATTTTTAACTAGTATGGACAATTTCATGAGCTTGATTTTCAAGCTATTCGTAATTATGTGTTTAAATGTATTTGTTAATCGATTTTTAGCAATAACGGTAACGAGATTCTGGTGTAGTACAAAACTTGTTGCATGCATGATTTGTCTAACTGAGGATGTGAAATTCATGTTATTTAGCATGATATATCCACATTTAAATAATGGTATCCACAATGGTTAAATATGTGTATCATTCATAGCTGATAAGCTACAAGAATTTAGTTAGCAAAAAAATTTCAAATTTGTGTGTTTTTCGCATGTCTTCGATTAAGATGGGGGATGTTACATATTGGTATCAAAGATTTTTGGTTGAATGTTGGAATTGTATGGACCTACGATCAACATGAAGTTGGTATATTCATCATCTTAGCATTTGAGTTGTGCTAAATTTGGGGAAAACAGTAAAATTTGAGTGAAATTTCCAAATTTCTAAGCAAATTTGAGTCGGAAATGCACCCAAAATGGCTATTATGGAGGGGTCATTTTGACTTCCAAGCAACTGAATTTGGCTTAGATAGGTGAGTTGGAAATTTTCACAATGGTTGTGATGGTCATGAGATGGAAATATGGAAAAAAATCAGCTAAGCGAAGAAAGGACTTGTGTGCGCTAAATGTTGGCGCCACATAGTGTAGAATTGGTGGTGCGCATAGAATATTGGTGCATGGTGCATGCACTAAATATTGGAGTTGCATGGTGTAGAATTTGTGGTGTGCAGTGTGTGCACTAAATATTGGCACCACACGATGCATAATTAGTGTTTCACATAGAATAGTAGTGCGTGATGCATGCACTAAATATTGGAGTTGCATGATGCAAAATTAATGGTGTGCTAGAAATATTGGTGCACGATATAAAAGTTGTGTGTGTTAAATATTAATCTATGATATTAAAGTTGTGTGCACTAAACATTGGTGCATAATACATGTGATAAAAAATTGAAACTACATGTGTAGCACTTGCTCATGTTGAATATTGGTGCATAATGTAGAATTGTGCATGCGCAGGCTTCAAAAAGGAAGAGGGGAAGAAGGGGATCGGGAAGGAGGAAGGTGATGGAGGCTGACAGGGTAGGGCCAAGGTGGCTAGAAAAATTATATGGAATCACCTTAGGGTGCCATATGGACCCATAATTCCACATCGACATCCATGTCAACAAAGATGCCACATAGGCAAA
This sequence comes from Picea abies, assembly GCA_900067695.1. Lineage (NCBI taxonomy): Eukaryota > Viridiplantae > Streptophyta > Pinopsida > Pinales > Pinaceae > Picea > Picea abies. The sequence continues at coordinate 8,760 of CBVK0101618223.1, read as the reverse complement.
ATTTTCCTATAGTCTAAAAAACCAAGTCTGGAAAAAGGGGCGAAAAGGACAAAGTTGTCATTTCCATATTGCTACAAGTTTTTACTAGAGAATCAAATTGATAATTTGAGATTTTTTATGAATTCCCTGTCATTATTTTTATCTATGTCTCATACAAAATTTTCCCTGATTCCTGACATATTTACTTCTACAACTGACAGAAGTTGGTGTTTGGAATTAATTGCACTAGAATGAAAAGTGTAAAAAAGGGGTAAATTAGCAATATTCAGATGAATATAAATTTATTCTAAGAGATCATAATTGAGAAATAAAGTAGTCGTTGGAAATATTTTGTAGAGGAGGATCCATATATAAACCCAAAAAATTGATCTAGGTAGTTTAAGTTACAACCAACACAAAATAAGATGATTGGTGGCATTAGAAAGCAGAAAAAATTATGCATTCTTTTCCAGAACTGTGTATATATTTTTGTCTAACAAAAAATTGTTTGCGTGCACATTTTCTTGCATAATTTAGAGGTATAGGAAGACAATTTGGTTCTTTTATGAGAACCACAATCATGGAAGATTCCAAGGGCTCCTACAGTCATGAAGAGGAATTCAGAGGGCTACATGTCAACATGGAAAATGCTAAGACAATGTCTAATGGAAGAAGAGGCATGTAGAAGCCTGTAACTATGAGAATCCTGTAGAGAGAAGTGTAGAGCTATAGGGATTATAATTAAAATATTATTAAATCTTGGGAGAGATACTACAAATCTTGAACACGTTGCAGAGGAAAGCTAATAAAGACTCTATCACAAAGCAAGAAACTAGTGCTAGACAAGTGACAACTTATATATCCCATAACAGAAGGGATGAGCATGGGAATGACAGGAAACCAAGAAGTATGATAAGGCACTATCATTCCCCATGGAAATACACTAGGAAAGATCATGCAAGTTCAAGGCCAAGGAGTAGCCCAAGTGTGTCTCTTGTCAAGAGGCAAAGGATAAGGCTCAAGGCATACATCTTACAAGGTGAACTTAAGAAAATCAAGCCACCAACTTTCAATGGTGAGCACAGGAAGGGAGAAGAGGCCAAGTCTTGGTTGTTTGAAATGAAAAAATATTTCCAGCTGCATGATTATCCCTCCAAAGTAGAAACAATAATTGAAACCTACCACTTGCAAGGAAAGGAAACAATGTGGTGGGATCATCTTAAGCAAACAAAACACCTTGTTGAGAGGAAGGTCTCATGGAGGAAGTTCAAAGGATATTTCCAAGAGAAATATTTGTATGAAAATTACTATGAGAGGAAGATAAAATATTTCTTTGAACTTAAGTTGAGGAGCATGACAATAGATAAGTATGAGAAGAGGTTCTTTGAGTTGTTGAAGTATGTGGGCTTCATAAAGGATGAGAAGGTCAAGATCCAAATATTCTCGAGTGGGTTACCTTCCTTCTACATTGACAAGATACAATATGATAACCCCAAAAATTTGGAGGACACCATAAGGAGAGCAAAGCAGAGGGAGGCCAGTCTTCCAAAAAATATTTGGCACCTTAGTGGGAATATCAACACTAGGTCAAGGAATCTATAAAGGTCCATTAGTGGTTGAAGGAGGATCATTTGAGTCAATAGGTGGTGCTTCATGGGGCATTCCATATTGATGGGATTGATAGATAGGTTGATATTGGATGAATCCATGAAGAGGATTTGATAAGTATCATCTCTATAAGGTTCGAAATCGGTAGGTTGACTAGAAAGAGGGGATTCTGGTGTAGATATAAATCCTTCCAATGGAAATGGGTTTCACAAAATATATAGTCACTATGATGAAGGTTGATTGGGTTGATTGATAGGTTGATTAGCCACAACAAAAACTTAGTTATCCACTTCCTTTAGGCAAAGCAACTCATGTAATAGAAAATAATCATAAGTATAATGTCCATAGAAACCACAAAGAGAGAAAGGTTTATTGGTTCGAAGTTGTGGGTTCTTCCCCTGTTTAGGTTGGGGATTATTTCCTTGTTCTTGGTTTGTGGTATTCTATGTGTCCCTAGTGTTGGTGTTGGGTTTCTAGTTATGGTTCCCTTGATTCCCTCGGGTTTGACATTGGTCATTTTGATTTCCCTTCCCTTTATTCTTATTTTTATTATTTTTATTATGGGGGCTTGGGTACATTTTTTTGTGCATACGCATGTCCTTAAGGAGGAGGTGTAGGTTAAAAAATGAGGCTTTGAGTACTATATCTATAGGAGCTAAAGATATTGGTGGAGATCCATGGAAAGGATAATATGGATTCATGGCTACCCCACCATAATAGGAACGAGTACAAGCATGACCATGTACATGTTGATGTGCATGGGGTGTGACATACGATGTGATAGTTCCTACATGAGATGAGGAATATGAAGAATCCAAAGGGGGGTTATGATACAAGTGGAAATTGGTGGCCATCCACCTCTTCCACCAAATCACCATGGTAATTGTTTATTTTTACCATTGGGAATATACACCCATGGTATTTGGTGGGAAAAAGGAATAATAATAAATGGAGAAAATCCGTGTGCGTAGTTTTGGTTTTTAACCCATGGAATTCACCCATGAAAATTTGCCCATGGAATTCACCCATGGTATTCAACGATGGTGATTCACCCATGGTATTCACCCATGCTTTTTTTTAGCCCATGGTATTTGAAAAACAAAACACTAACAGTTAAATAATGAAAAGACATGAACAAATAAACGATTAAATAATGAAAAGACACGACTCCTATGAGGACCCTATAATTACTATATATATGGGCCTCAAATTGTAAAGGAGATCATTCCATTCATGATGTAGTATAAATATTCTTCCATTTAACAAAAAAATATTATTTCTTGCCATATTATTTTCCTTATTTGATTTTATCTCATTTACTCTATTTTGTCACATTACTTGCATTTCCCATTTCATTCCTTTTAAAATTTGGATCGGTGGTATCATAATAGTACGCTACTTGTCATTCTTAGTGCATGTTCCCGACGAGGTCAGGGTATAGAGAGTTGGGTCTCGAGCTTGTTTCTCTTGAGGAAAACCACTCTCACTCGCCCACGCAACCTCCCATGGTGAAATAAAAGAGGGATGATGAAGCATGAGATCCTATCAATTTGTTGCTCGAGAAAGACATCACATGACAAAGGAACAAAATGATGGATAATTTTTCCCAAATCCTTCGACGGATCGTCGGCTGCTAATAACAGTAGACACATCTTCGTCAAATGGCCACTTTGGAAGCACCACCCCTTTCATGGTACAATTAATTTTTATATTCCTATGTTTGAAGGTCAGATAGATGTGGATGCTTTGGAAAAGTGGTTAAACCTGATAGAAGGTTATTTCTCTGTCCACAATTTTTCCGATAGAGAAAATATCACATTTTTCTCCTAAAGGATATCCCCCATGTCAAAAATTGGTGGGAAAATTACTGTGAGGAAAATTTCATGGAGAATTTTGGAATGCCTGAGGTCGAACCCACTTGGTAATTTTTTATGGATGTCGTTAAGGAACAATATTATCATGTTGGAAAATATGACAACCAATACATGATATGGACCACACTACATCAAGAGAGGGGGAAAAAAGTGACGGAATGCACCAATACCTTCCATACCTTGTGCACCAAGCTGGGTATCAAAGAATCCAAGCGACATCTGGTTCTAAAATACATGGGGGTATACATAGGTACATCCAAAAAAATGGAGTTTCTGTACATCTCATCACTGGGAGATGCTTATTGATATGTTTTCAAAATTAAGCAGAAATTCAAGCAATAGAACAATAAGGAGTTTGGGTCTGCAAATATGCAAAAATCAAAGTATGGTAAAGGTAGTCCTAACTCACAGAATGACCAACCTCAATACAACCAATCCAAGACGCAGGAAAAAAAGGGTAACAAGAAGATAAACAAGGACACTGGAAAGTGGTGTGACTTCCACAAAATCCCTTGGCACAATATCGATGAATTTCTCTTGAAACAATCATTTGTGGTCGAGTTCAAAGAAAAATAACTGAGCATTTCATTGTTGATAGTAGAAGCCAAAAGGACCTCATCTTAGCAGAGGTATTCAAGCAGTTGGATTTGCTGACAATATCACACCCGCAACCATACAACATTGGGTGGCTTCGCCGGGGATGATATCTCCACGTCATCCAAAAGTGTCACTCATCCTATGGCATCAATCCCTTCAAGGATGAGGTATTGTGTGATGTTTCCCCACTATAAGTTTATGATGTTCTTTTATGCCAGTCATATATATGGAAGTGTCATGACATTTATGAGTCCCAATCTCGTAGTGTCATTGTTACTTTGGGGGCTCTTCTCTACAAGGTACCATAGGTAGTTCCAACTACTATCTCAGTAAAATAGTGCCACAAAGTAATCTCTCATACTGCAAATTTTATCCTCTTCATGATCCGGTCAAAAGGTGAAAAAAAAGACATTGCGACCACTAAATCCTCGGCCCAAGCCCTTTCTATCCAAAAAAATAAGGTCAAAGATATTGTAGAGGAGTACAAAGATATTCTTGCTTCACCTATGGGGGTGCCTCCACACTACCCAGTGAATCCAAGCTATAACAGAGCCCCTCATATCTCTATTATCCACATCTCTTTTCAGGCATGCTTGGTGTTCCAACCATTAGCCCCCATTGATATAGCTCTTCTTGCTTCATCATCACTTATAGAGTCCTCCCACACTCATACCAAGGAAGATCACGTAGCCGTTTTTTTTAAACATATCCAATACCTCCACCAATAGGTTCATGACATCCTTCCACAAGTCAACTATAAGTAGGACAACTACTTCAACAAGGAAAGTGACACACTAAGATTCAAATTCGGAAAAAAATTCCCCATATCTTGAGGGAACTTGATGCAATGGGGACCATTTCTTCCTAAGGGGGAGGATTGATCCAAGTAGAAATAAATGGCCATCCACCACTTCCACCAAATCACCATGGTAATTATTTATTTTTACCATCGGGAATATACACCCATGGTATTGGTGCGAAAAAAGAATAATAATAAATGGAGAAAATCCATGTGCATAGTTTTGATTTTTAACCCATTGAATTCACCCATGGAAATTCACACATGGAAATCACCCATGGAAATCACCCATGGAAATCACCCATGGAAATCAATCACCCATGGAAATCACCCATGGAAATCACCCATGGAAATCACCCATGGTTTTTTTGTAGGCCGTGATATTTGAAAAACAAAACACATAACAATTGAATAATGAAAAGACATGAAAAAATAAAAAATTAAATAAGGAAAAAACATGACTCCTACGAGGACCCTGTAATTACTATATATATGGGCCTCTCATTGTAAAGGATATCATTCCATTCATGATGTAGTTCTAAATATTATTCAATTTAATAAAAAAAGAGTATTTTTTGTCATATTGTTTTCCTTATTTGATTTTATCACATTTACTCTACTTTGTCACATTACTTACCTTTCCCATTTCATTCATTTTACAATCCAGATCGGGTTAGGATAAATGTAAGGTGTTGAGGGACACCTAATTGGGGATTGAGAATAATAAGTACTAACCCCACCATATGGGTTACCATATTCACTCGGTCTAGGGGGATTAGGATGTGGATGATTAAGTGGCACAAATCCTATAACACCATCAGATACATGAGATTCCCCTAGTGTAGACAAGTCACCTGAGTGAGGGTGAGGGGCATCAAGAAGAATAGTATATAACTACCCTGATTGGGAATATATAAGATCGTATTTTTGTGTCTTTTATATGGATTCCTCTTAACTCCTAGCCATAATCATGGTGACATCCTTAGAAATGGGAGGAAGTAATGATTTCAAGAACCAATCCATAAGGAACCTATCGTTAATATCAACTTTTCATGAGCCATGTCATCTATGCCATTCATGAATGTGATCCAAGATATAAGTGGTTGTAGTATAATGGAATTTGGTTAGAGTTTCGATTATGATGACATGGTAGTTAAGAAGTTGGGAAAAGGTTAAAAACACCTTGTCTATGGACTCAAAGGTGGTATGAGAATTGGTTGGTTGATCTATGTACCATCCAACTGCTCCCAAAAGAGTGCATTGAAACAATATCAACTTAACTGAGTATTCTATGATGCTATTGGAGGAACACCAAAGATGGAAATAAATGATGCAGTTGGAGGTATCTTCTCTTAGATGAACCTCAAAATTATAAATATATTAGGGTAGTTTGGTTAGCATATTGGGTCAGTTGGTATAATGTCAGATAAGATCTTTTATAAGTTTGGTTAAATCAGGGATATTCAACTCATCCATGTAAAGAAAAGTGGGCTAGTTGGCATTAGTTCCTACCATGGTAGAGACTATTGTGGAACTTGGGTTGGATGAAGATGAAGTAGTTGAAGAAGAACTAGTTCTAGGAACAGGTGATTGAACAATCCTCTACAAGGAAAAGACCCTCTAGTGGAGGTTTTTGCGGACGCCCCTATAAAAATATCTCAAAAATATGTTTATAGCGGATGATACTAGTAGAGGTGAGCAGGCAAAGATTTAGCGAATGCTTTTACACCAATGATTTTATAAGTACATAACACAACTATGTGTTTTCTACAACAGTTGCATCAATGCTCTCAAAACTAGCGCACCGTAGCATGGTTATTTCAAATAAAGAAAATTTTTATCCAGTGCACTACGAAAACAAGGATGCATTGCGAAATAATGAAGCAACGTAATAAAGTTATTTTGAAAATATACGGTGCACAATGTAACACTGGAAGCACCGATGCGCTATTAGTAGAGCACACTGTCATATGGTTAAATAAAAAACATTTATGCAGCAATATAGGATTGTGTCAAAAAATATATTCCGGTGCACTCCATTGTATCATGCGCATATTCCGGTGCACTCCATTGTATCATGCGCACCAGTGCTCCAATATGGATCACCGTGTTAGGGTTAATTTCCAAATTTAGGCAGTGCACTATGTAAACCCCAACACACCAGGGCGTCTATTATTATACCACACCGTGTCATGCTTAAACAAAAAAATTTGCACTATTGTAGTTTTTCAAAAAATGTACGGTGGTGTGCTATGTAGTAGTATACGCACCGGTGCGTACCCAAAAACATGTGCACCATGCTAAGGCTGTTTTTCTTTAAATATAACCGGTGCTATCAGTAGACATGTATGGCCTGGTGCGGTTGTGCATCGGGCACACAGGAACATGGTTTTATTAAAAAATAATTACTGACGGTAAAAATAATTTTTACCATTTTAAGTGTTGTAGAGCTCAAAAGCACTGGTGCAACCTTTTCCTATATGAAGTGCTCTTCCATTGATGCTTTCCTTGGTTGTGTTCCTTTCATCTGTTGCTCGGTGCATGAATTTCGAATTTTCCCAAACAATGGGAAACATTAGTTTTTTTTAGTATGTCGCAACCATGCCTCCCCGACGAAAAAATGTCCAGGTAATGTCCTTGTTTATTCATAACTTAAGTTTTCATTGGATTAAAATTTAAAATTGAGTGAAATTTTAAGTGTAAAAAAAATAAAATAAAAATTACACAGTGCATTCGAGGCTCTCAGCTCGTACCACCTACTGTGCGACCTGTAAATTTATAGGGTGCACCACGTACCCTTTTACATTTCTTGGCGGTGCGTTGGTAAACATAAACACACCGACGCGTTCATTTAACGAAGCACCGAAGAAAATCATATAACTGGTGGGGCGGTGCATCAAAGTATAGATAACGCACTGGGACGTTAAAGTACATAGCACACCGCCTTTATCAAATATATTTTTACACAGTGCATTGGTAAACGTGTGCACCAGGGTGTTCATGTTTTCCAAATGCACTGTCAAGAAATGTAACATTGTGTTGCAGTGCACCTAGTAATTGTTTTGGTGGCACCATGCATGATGCGATAGTAATGACTGGAACACACCGTAATAAGTTCCATACTTGAAAATTTGTTAAATTTTATGTGATGGTGCGACTATGTTAGTTACACGCATCGGTGCGTGTAGTGAACGTATACACACCACGATGTTTTGATAATTTTAAATAATTGTTTACCTGCATTAATATTTTAATTTGTTTTTTGGTTTAAGCAATGCGTATGATAAATGTAACGCACCGGGGCATATGTGTTGTAGTGTAGCGCCTCGATGTGGTACCATTTTCCAAAGCACCGCATAACACAATAGACCATATTTTGTTCGATGCATTAGTTTACACTGGTGCACCGATCACGCTGCTCACAATATCTATGTCCACACTATCGATGATGCATGACTGTTTTTTGGGTGCACCGTTAATGCAATTATCTTATTTTTTGAAGGAAGTTATTTTTCCGTATTTATAGATAAATTTACCATTTAGTAGATTTTTTTTAATGTTTTATATATGAGTGAGGATGATGTATTTCATATGTTAATCATGCAGAGATGTGAGTGGAGAGAGCAACAACAATAGCAGGAGCAGAGGGTGGACCTGTACAATATTGTATGGGAATGGGAGGCTAGGGAGAGGGAGAGGGAATGTACCCTCACCCTATTATTGCAGTGACTCATTCTCTCTTGAGGTATGTATGCCTCCTCAAGTACTATGAGGAGCCTACATCCCTTAAGGGGCACTCTAGGTTGTTGGTGCATCTGATCTGTCGATGGGATGTCCATCGACATGATTTCCATGTGGGTCTAGATTAGTGGTACCATCCCACTAAGGAGGATATTTACTTTA
>CBVK0101618195.1:0-13457 GCA_900067695.1 Picea abies | reverse complement strand
TTTTCCACCTTTTTGTATAATATTTTACCCCCTTTTAACATTTTGACACCATTTAGAATAATGTAAGTACCGTGGATATGTTTTCTTGTGCAATTATCCTTGAAAGATATATTTTCCACAAATATTGTTATGTTTGATGATGTTTTTTGACTTCTTCGGCATGTATCGTAATCTTTACCAACATATAGGGTAGGTTTCGTTCCACCTACATTATAAATTTATCTGTATCAATCACATACTTTCCTTAGGTTCAACCCCATTCGTTGTGGTATTTTACCTTCAATATGCTCTAAAGGTGTCACATACAGATGGTAGAGATTACCTCTTCATGGTTTCCCTAGTTAGATCCTCACCAACTATTTTTTCACCCATGTCGCGATTTTTCTATAGGCTCAGAAGCCCTATCTAGTCCCTCCATGACTTTATGTCGAAGCTTTATACATTCTTCTCATTTATTTCTAGAAATTTACCCACAAGGATTCCAAAAATTTGTTGTGTTGATTTGTATTTTCATTGCATATTGATCACTTGCGCTTTTCGGGCCTAATTCCGACTTCATCTTGCTATGATATAGCCAATTGTATATGCATTCTCATAAAATTATCATACATGCAATGCTATCCTTTGCAAATTGACACTTGTGTCCCTGGAGTAAAATCCCCCTCGAGTGCCCATATATTGCACATGATTTCCTTACATTGAGCATAGGTATGTTACTTGTTCTTGGAATTAGTTTTCCTTCCCGCAACACTCGTTTCCTCCACTGTATCATATCATTATTTTATTCCTTTTCAGTATTTATAATATGAAAAAGAAAAAAATATATATATAAAAAGAAGAAGAAGGATGGGAATGAGTCTAAATATTTTTTATATGGTATCTACTTGTGTCACCCTTGAACATAACACAATCTTATGAGTCTTCACCTCATTATTGGGTTTAGTGTGTCTTTGGGAGGCCTTTTTTCTCATTTTTGAGCATAATCCATGTGGTTGGCCATCAGGACCATGTTGTCCATGAAAATGAAACTTGTTAGGTCACCTTGGTCTCACATATTTATGATTAGACAATCATATTATTATCTTGATCCACACAAAAACATTTTCTTTTTTTATAATCATAAAAATATAAAAATGGTATAAGTTTAAAATAAAAAATATTTTACCGGTATCTCCATAGGCACTGCTAGGAGGAATAGGCATATTTTGGTTGTTGTGATATTAAATCCCTACATAAGGATAATACTCTATCACAACCACTTGGCACTCCCACTAACCAAAAAATGCATCATCCCAGGGATCACCTAGATGTCCTCCTCCTTGCCTGGGAAGTACCTACATCCACTGGTCCATCACGCCATCTCTCGCATTATGCGGATGGATGTACACTTTTGGACTCATCATGAGTACTCTCTTAAATAAAAAGAAGTACAAGAGGCTTTCAAAGCCAAAGTTCTTCAGTTTCCCCTGCTTTCATCCTATCAACTAGGCCTTCATGCATGTTAGAAGCGTGGTACTCCAATCATATAGTATAGGAGTCAAATATTCTCGTGCATAATACATCATCGTCCTTGAATATTGATGTAGTGAGGCAGATCCTCCAATTCAGGAAATCATCAACACAATGATTTTTAGACCAATATTATCTATTTTCCTTATCAGGAATTGACTCCCAACCTTCTTTGTCTTGACCGAGCAATATAGAGAAAAGTATTCATTGATTGTTAAACCAAACAATTTTGAGTTAAATCCATGAATTTTTGGTTTTACGCAGATGTATGCAACTATTAGTTATGAAAATAGAATTTGTACATGGTCTGTGTTGAACAAGGTCATGTACATCTTTGTGCAATATTTAAAAAAAAAAATCTCCATTAAAAAAATCATCAAAATGAAAAATTTATGGATGAAATTGAAGATGATGAAGTTGTCTCTTACTTGGTCCAAGAGGTACTTAATTTCAAGCTCTATGCACTCTGTATCGATCCTCAGAGGTTTTAAGGGTAAAAAGGGCTCCCAATGCTCTCCAAATGGTAAAAAGTAAAATGATGTGGTAAAAATGTGTTTTTTGCCTATTTTAACCCATTTTTTCCAACTTTTTGTATAATTTTTTACCCCCTTTTAACATTTTGACACTGTTTAGACTAATGCAAGTACTGTTGAGATGTTTTCTTGTGAAATTATCCTTAAGATATATATTTTCCGCAAATATTGTTTTGTTTGATGATGCTTTTTGACTTCTTCGGTAGGTATCATAATCTTTACCAACATATAGGGTAGGTTTCGTTCCACTTGCATTATGAACTTATCCATATCAATCACATACTTTCCTTAGGTTCAACCCCATTCGTTGCATCATTTTACCTTCAATATGATCTAAAGGTGTCATTTATAGATTGTAGAGATTACCTCTTCATGGTTTCCCTAGTTAGCTCCTCACCGACCATTTTGGCACCCATGTTGCGATTTTTCTATAGTCTCAAAATCCCTATCTAGTCCCACCATGAATTTATGTTGAAGCTTTATATCTTCTTCTCATTTATTGTTGGCCAGTTACCCATGAGGATTCCAAAAAATTGTTGTGTTGATTTGTATTTGCATTGCATATTGATCACTTGCACTTTTCAGGCCTAATTATGGCTTCAACTTGTTGTGATATAGTCAATTATATATGCATTCTAATAAAGTTACCATCCTTGTAATACTATCCTTTGCGACTTGACTCTTGAGTCCCTGGAGTAAAATTTCCCTCGAGTGTCCATATATTGCACATGATTTCCTTACATTGAGAATAGGTATGTTACTTGTTCTTGGAACTAGTTTCCTTCCCATGACACTTGTTTCCACCATGTATCATATCATTATTTTATTCTTTTTTTTTTTTTTCAGGATTTATAATATGAAAAAGACAAAAAATATCAAAAAAAAGAAGAAGGATGGGAATGAGTCTAAAGGTTTTTTATATGGTGGCAACTTGTGTCGCCCTTGAACATAACACAATCTTATGAGTATTGGGTTTAGTGTGTCTGTAGGAGGCCATTTTTAATCATTTTTTAGCATAATCTCCTCCAACCGGCTATTCTTCTAGTCATATGGAAAGTTTGTCGATGCCTCATGTGTCACAAACGTATCCTAGTTTATAATCCATGCTACCTAAGTCACATTTTGTGTCATGCTTTTGTTCAAGGGAAGTCATCCTGTGTTGGCCATTCTACATAAACATTTAACTTTTCAAGTCAGAGTTCTCGTGTCAATCAAGTATTCCATGAATTCACAAGTATCTTTGTATCCACTCATGCTAGTATAGAAGGTCCTCATTGAATTCTTGCTGGTGGGTTTGCTCTTATCGACTACGACACATTGCTCTTAGAGTATGACCTAGAGTTTCACCTTGGGCCTATTTACATCATTGATAGGTGACCTTGCATTCAATAGATGGAAATCATCATTGGTCATTGACTGAGTGGTTTCCCTTGTTTTCGACGTCAACAACCATTATCACACATAGGGATTTGTATGGTACATTGGTTTCCATTTGACCCCATTGGTGGATTCCTCGTTTTTGTCAGTAGTCTCCATTATTGGATACTATTTAGAGAGTCTTTGTCCTGTGTTTTTATATCTGGTACGTGATGAATTTGTGCCTTGGTTTGGTCATTTCAATATTTTCATCTTAGTCCTTCCAAATCTTTGACCTTCTGCTACCCCTTGTGTTGGATGATGGAGGATGCCTTAATTCCTTCCTTCCAACAAATCTCTTTCTATCGATGTCAACACATATTACTCTAGGAAATAGATCTAGAGTTATTGTTAGTACCTTGGGGCTTGCAGTCATCAGTGATAGGTTCCCTCACTATTGAAAGTGGGGACACATAAATGTCTCCTACTCGATAGATTCTATTAGGTTTTTGACATCATCTCCTTTATTCACACTTGTTAGATTGTACTAGGTACCTTGACACCCATTATCATTATTGGTGGGTTGTCTCGTGTTTTAACATTATACATCAAAGACCAGTAATCAAATGGTGTCTCACTATGTTCAACTCCAACATATTTATTCACATAGTCTTGATTGATGCCATAGAGGATTGTTTTGAATACTTTGGGTGAAGTAAGAGCATCACAATTTATTTTTTCCTACCTGACTTGTATTGATTGTACCACCCTCTTCGACATTGGTACTTGAAAAGGATCAGTTTATCCACTCAATTGGTTCAAGATATCCTTTATTTGATTATGATACACAGCTCCACTGTGTATACTTTCATGGCTATGATCTACATTTTTTCATGGATCCACTATGTATTTTCTCATGGCCATGATTGCTACTTCTATTTATCACATGTATCCACTGTGTATAGTTTTCATGGCCATGGAAATCAATTATTGTTTCATTGCTCATGTATCCTCAATGTACTTGATTTGGTGGCCATGCTTACATCACACTCAAGCATGTGAATTCCCATCTTGATAAGAAAATATCTTACCTGTTTCTGTTGTAGGTATTGTTACAAGATTGGTCTTCAACTACTCCTACCTAATGGCCCCTCCACAATCTCATGAATTTTTGTAATTTATTTCGACCATCAGTTGTTGTTCTGAAATCACACATCAGGGGGGATTTTTTATAGCATCATTTGACACAACATATGATCATGATGGCTCATTTTCCTTAGTTACATCCCTTTCCCTATTTGCAGGAGAGAAATTTCCCTTTTCCTCCCTAAAAACATCTTAAAAATTCCCATTTTCTAGATGTATGCGACTCTCCTTAAATAAACTCATGTACATATGTACCTTGCTATTTAGAAACCCACGTACATGTTTAATTAGCTAAAAAAATAATAAATCTTGATATTTCAGGCAGAGTTGACAGGTTTCCTAGGTTCCCGACCTCTTGTAGCCCCTTCATAACTACTCCATCTGTAAAAAAGGATTATAAAAGAGAGCCTTGGGATGGAGGAAAAAGATACCAAAGAGATGTAGCGTTATGCTGGTAGTTTCCTTATATCCCTACAAGCTCATGTTTCCCTTTACTTATGAGATTGTCTTCCCCCCTGAAAACCCTTGTTTTCAAGATTTGTGTTTCCCCTTATCTCGTCAGGAAGAAATTCATTACTTCCTTGGACCCGTTGGAACACAAAACTTTGGAGGTAGTGTTTATTATCTCAGGCCTTGGGTGGAAGAACTTGGATCCTGGTTCTATGATCGTTCCACAATGGTTATAGGTTGTAACAGACCCCTTTTCTATTATTAATAAAATAACTCTCATTCTCGTTTGTTTCTCTTTGTTAATTCATGATTTTAATGAGATTATTTGTATCTTATTTTGAATTTTGTTAATTCATGATTTTAATGAGATTATTTGTATCTTATTTTGAATCTAACATACAAATTGAATTGATTATATCTATTTAGTTAGCATATAAATACCTATTTGCATTTGCATTCTTCTTTATTTTCATTATTTTTGGAAGATCATTGTGAAGAAATTCTGGAGCGAAAGACCTCCAGCGGGATCAACTTCAAATGTAGGGTTTTGGGTATGTTCTCTTTCCTATCTTCAGAAAGTTAGTTATTACAAGTAGTTACCTTTAATTAACTACCTAATTAGAGTTTGAGAAAATTATTTTAAGGAACTACTCTATTGTGGCCCATGACCCAAATCCATAAGACTTAGATTTATGTAACATTCTCCCCCTCAACTTTGGAGAAGATGAGGTTTTTATACAACATGACTACTGACTAAAATTATACAAACATTTAGTGGGAATCAAGATTGTGTTGAATCAATAGGCAAACTAATTTCTCCTTTACTCACGCACTTTCCTCCTATCACCTTTTCTTATGAAGATTTCTTCCCAACTTCTAGCTGCAACATTGAATGTTGTGCCAGTGATATTTATTTGGAGTTGCAACAATGAAAAGAATGTTTAGAGTTGAAATGGTTTGTCTAGAGTTTCAACAACTATGAATGCACCTTGAGTTTTAGTAGTTAGTTTTCACTTGGAATTGTAGCAACTTGGTTTGCACCTGAAACTGCATCACTTGGAGTTGCAACAAAGAGGAGGTACAACCACTTTGAGGTGTTGCAATTATTGTATTCTCCTATGTAGTAATATTAGTAACTAAAAGTAATGAGTCACTTTTAATAATTATGCAAAGAGAATGTAATAATTGCATATGGGGAAGGATTCATACCTTAGTTATAATTAGGATGAGCTGGATAAAGGAAGGATAAAAAAGGAAGTAACTAACGGAAAATGTTACGAAAAAAAGTATATATGGGTGCTGAAAGTATGCCATTTTAGGCACTCGTCATCTCCCATAGCCCAAAAATATTGCATGTCCCCATGAAACCAACAATAAATCAGTGTTAGAGTAGTCAGAGTGACCCTATGGGTCATTGATACCACAAAGTACTTATTCTACTGCCTCCTTCTCTTCACTGGTATCTTGTTGTGTTGAAACTCTTCTCATATCTTGCTCTGTCTCTGTTTGAGTGGCCTTATATACTAACATGAAATGTGTAGATTGAATAACTACCCCTTTTGTCTCTTTGATTTCATATTTTTTTTGTAAGCAGTGAAGGGTTCCCTTGCAATAAGATGACTTGTTGTAGGGTAACCTAATTTCTCAGGTGCTTTGTGTTCCTAAAGATCTTCTCTAAGAATTTTTAAACTGATCTTAAGATTTAAATTTCCATCCTTAATACTCTGTTCTGTTTCACTAGGGATTCATAAATTTGTAGAGAGTGAGGGATGCTTACCCATATTAGAGTAATTGTAGTAGTAGTCTGTGACTATGGTGCATGCACTCATTGGTTTGATACATTAGTTGAGCCATCTCCATAAAAATTACTTGGTGGAACCTCTTATGCTTCTTGTTTTTCTTCATCTGAACTGTGTTAGTGGGTAGAATGTTCCCCTAGAGAGCCTCCTACTATTTATTGTGTAATAGTAGGGGACTCTAATTCTACTTCTTGATTCTCCTCTAAAGTAGCAACATTTGATTGATCAATAGTGCCTCTTGATGATTCAGCAAGAGACATTGTTTCTTGTTTATTTTCCTCTATTACGCTTATTATTGTATCAATGAGGACTTCCAACTCCTATATGTCTTCTCTATTTCCATATTGTTATTGCTTATCCATCTATGACTCTTGATATTTGGGAGATTATTCTAGAGGAGTCATTTCTACTATTTTTAGTGAAACAACAGAGGCTTCTTCCTCCTATTCCTCATTTCCTTGTGTTGGGTCATCTGCCTCTGTTGGAGCTTGTTTTGGAGTAGGCATCTCCACTAGTTCTTATGGGTCAGTGGAGGATGCCACCTCTTCTTCATACGAGTATGCTTCTAGGAGAGATCTAAGGCCTTTGCCAAGAGTGCCTTTCTCTGGTTCTTATGTGTCAACCAAGACCTCTTCAACATCCAGGTTAGTATCCTCCTCTGGTTCTTGTGTATCATGGGAGGGTTCTACTTCATCTATTTCTTGTTACTCCTCTTGGACTTGTGCCTTGTGCTTGGAAGTTCTTCTCTTCTTATGACAAGTTGAATCCTTGTGTTTTGTTCTTCGTTTATTCGAAATGAAAGTTTGATTCATCTTAAACCATTGAGTTTTCTTTGTGGGAGGTTTGTTGGCCATTATTTCCACGTCATTGTCGTTGTCTTCTTCTACTAGAGTTGCAACATGGTGGGATTTTGACTTGATTTTTCTTTTGGGTTTCCTAGGTAGAATTGATACAACTAGGATTTTCGTGTCTACGCCATCATTTTTTGGTAGAGGAGTTGCAACCATGGTTTCGTCTAGCCTTGGAAGTCCAGGAATTGCCTATCAGGCTTCCTAAAGTGCAAAAAATTCATTCTCATTGAGGACAACAGGTGGTTGCACAATGTTGTTCCATGTGTGGCCTTCTTTTTACAGTGCATGCTCAACCTATAATTTGATAAGGTTGTGATGCAATACATCCTACCTAGGGTTCTTTTCCCTTTGGAAAATCACTTCCATTGTTTACAACATACTAAATAAGAAATATTGCATGTTGATCAACCGGTTGTGGCGTAAATGGTCAAGCAGGTGAATGTGTTGAATGTAGATAGTGATATAACATCCTTCATAGATGAAGTATCACTGAATGAATATGGCCATGTATTCCCATGGGTGAGATATATTCTGACGTTAAAAACTAGTGCCTTTCTTTACTAGTGTTTCTCCAGCCTCGAGTAATTGTCACAGGACTTTTGGCCATGAAGTTCTTTGGTTATATCTCCTGCCTATGCAAGGTAACCTAGAGAATTCTACCACTATTTATTACATGACCTATAAATGTGTTCTTGATGCTATGGAGTGACCATCTATGTAATTCATGGATAATTCCAGGGTGATACTGTCATCGCATCCCTATAATCGTAACACATACTCCATCCAGCCAACTTGTCCCAAGATTTTCCTGATGTTGTCATACAACTTGAGAAGCATTGGTTCAGTAGGATCCATGTGGATTAATGATCCTCCCATGGCTCCTTTCCTTTTCTAACTTAAAGTGTTCATGTTTGCAAGGGCTATGAAAATTATGGGGTGGTGACTTTGGAGTTGTAGAAATAAGGGTGGTGGGTATGTAAATCATGATTATAGAAATGATGTTCTGATGTGATGGTTATGGAGGAATGATTTAGAAACATGCCATTAGAAAATAATTATTGCAAAATTTGATAGGAACGCGCACCTTTCATGTCTTACCTTGAGTGGTTGTATGAGTACGAAACTAACAGATTCATGACGATGGAGGATGAAGGCATATCAACAGTCCTAGATGGAATTGTAGCATCGTTGTTGTCACTTTTCATCGGCCAAAAGTGTAGGAATGATGATGCTTTGACATAAAATCTACAAGCAGAGTCGTAGCGACGAAGCTACAGCACTGGTGATGCGCTCAATGGTGTGGATATGAATTGCAACATCGATGGTCTGGGTGAAAGGTCTGGATGGAAAGTCGGAAAAAGGAATGAAGTTGTGAGTAGAGTTGCAGCGAAGTGATTCATGACAATGAATATGCAACAATGAAAGTGAAAGGACTGAAATCTTTTAGAGGGATGGAGTCGCAACAATAGGAGTTGCAATGGCAAAGTTGCAGCAGGGACAATGCACTCAATGATATGGATACGAATCACAACATTGGTGGTGTAGGTGAACGGTGAAAATTGAGAAGATGAAAGGAATCTACGAGTGAAGTTGCAATGATCTGAGTCATGACAACGAAGCTGCAGTAGTCAAAATGGAAGCATTGATATTTGAAAAAGGGAGGGAAACTATGAGTAGCATTTAGAATTTTGCAAAATGAGGAAGGTCACAAGTGAAGCTGTAGTTGAGAGAATGAAGTAAGGGAAATTTGAAAAATATGGGAGGGCTGCGAGTGGATTCAAAGCCAATGGAATGAAAGGGGAATTTGTGAAATGAAGGGGAAAAATGAAGTAGAGATATAAAGAGAGAGTTTTTGTTGTTAGCACCTAAGTTTCTATGTAAGGAGTTTCATTCATTGTTGAAAAGTCATGGTTTTGGTAGCACAAAACATAGAACTATTGATGAAAATGCACTACAAAAACCCATTTATTCCAACAAGGAATTTCAAATTAATCATTCAGGGTTTTTATAAAAGTGATTTTTTTTTGGTATATTACCTCTTAGGCTAATATGCAAGCTTTTTATGGGATAATATGAAGGCTTTTTATGGCATAATATGCAGTTTTTTATGTTCATAAAAATAATATTTATGTTTATAAAAATAATATTTTTTATGTTTATAAAAAGAATATTTATGTTTATAAAAAGAGGCTTTTATAAAAGTGAATTTTGTTTGGTATATTACCTCTTAGGTTAATATGAAGGCTTTTTATGGCATAATATGCAAGTTTTTTATGTTTATAAAAAGAATGTTTATGTTTATAAAAAGAATATTAGATTAATATGAAATATTTTTATAGGATAATAGGAAGGCTATTTATGGCATAATATGTAGGTTTTTTATGTTTATAAAAAGAATATTTATGTTTATAAAAATAATATTAGCCTTTGGGGACAATCTCTAATTCATATGCATGTTTTTTATGTTTATAAAAAGAATATTTATGTTTATAAAAAGAATATTGGCCTTTGAGACAATCTCTAATTCAATTTCACATGTCATTAAGCACCCAAGACTAAGAGCCAAGTTTAATTCAATTATTAAAAGAATATTTATGTTTATAAAAATAATATTAGGCTAATATTCAAGCTTTTCATGGGATAATATGAAGGCTTTTTATGGCATAATATGCAATTTTTTTATGTTTATAAAAATAATATTGGCCTTTGGGGACAATCTCTAATTAATATGCAGGTTTTTTTATGTTTATAGAAAGAATATTGGCCTTTTAGACAATGTCTAATTTAATTTCACATGTCATTAAGCACCCAAGACCAAGAGGCAAGTCTAGTTCAATTTCACATGTCATTAAGCACCCGATACCAAGAGCCAAGCATATATCACAAGTCACATGTCATTAAGCACCCGATAGCAAGAGCCAAGCATATATCACAAGCAACGATCACTCACACAAAGTTTTCAAGGATAGTGCCCACATAAGGTGCCAAGGAGAGACCCCTCATGGAATTCCAAGGGAGATATCATTGCCAAGAGTTGCATAATATGTGCTCAATGCGTTGAATGGCTTTGTGAGAACTCATACATATAAAGTGTTGCAACATTAAATCCTTAAATAATTTGGGATATATGTCCCAGACTTTCCAACCAAATACTACCAAGCAACAGGTCCAAAAACTTGAGCTTCTAGGATTCAAATGAAAGTGTGCGTTTAGGTGTCGAGAAAACTAGTCAAAATACCAATATCGGGGCTATTGATAGATTTTTCTAAAAGCAAAGATTATTTTTCTATGTGTCCACAAGATTTTCCCACAAGGAACAACAAGCGCTCAGTTGTCAATATTCTTCTACACCAAGTTTTCATTAGAGGTATTTGTGTTTTCCAAGTTCCTGGACACCCATTTCCAGCAAATTCCAAATGCTGAGAGTGTCAAGATAATTGTAGATGATCTCATTCATTATTGGAGATGTGATTTTTATGGTTTACATTTCAAAAAGTATCTGAGAATAAAACTGATGGGAACACTCAAAACCGGGGACTAGGTGTTGATATGGAGAGCCAAGAATCCAAATGCTAAGTGCTCAATAGCACCAAACAACGCCAAACAAATAATCAAATCTCTAGGCCTCCTAGTCAAGAATTGTCATATCAATGTTCAGGTTCAGATCACTTGGAAGTTGTGAGTTTGGGACGCCATGCAAATACAATCATTTCAGGATCTGTAGGACAAGCATAATTTAGGTTTTTTTTGGAAATAATGGTGCCTTATCTATCACATGGTTTAAATTTTAGATTTTGTGGTGGGTTTCATTGGCTCTGAAATGTATGAGATGTATATGCCAATACCATGAGACCACTTATTTCAATAACAGTGGGACTAATTTTCAATGCATGATGTACTTGGTATTTGACATACGCTTAATGGAATTAAAATTCCTAGATCGTGCTATATATATCATTACCAATCAACCATTGTCCATAACTATGTTGATTTTTCAAGTACACAACCAATGAACCAGACATGCCACTTGTCAGAACTATTAGTTTGAATGATTGCAACAATTTTCAAACTTATTCCTCGTGGATAAAACTGACCACATTGATATTTCCTCAAGAAAATATGACAGATGGAAAATATTAACATCTAATATTACTCCCATATTTCCAGGAGGCAGAGCATATTAAAAACAAAGGATCAATCCTCGAATCATTTCCAAATTTGGGGATTTTAATAGATCGACATATCCATTTAGGACTTGATAGCAAAGAATTTGAATATTTCAAGACAAGAGATCATTATGTGATCAAGAACATTCCAGATATGAAGGTGAACATTCCAGAGTTGCGTCAACGGAAATAGTTGTAGAAAAGGGAGTTGTGACAAAGGGAGTTGCAGAAAAGGGAATTGCAACAACATGAGTTGCAGCTACAGGAATTTCAACAACAATGTTCTCCAATGCATATCCTGAAAAAGAAGAAGATTATTAGAAAAATAAATATTTATTAAAGTTTATTGAGAAGGATACTGACATAACCATTACAAAACCATGAAGTTCCCTATATATTTTTTTTTAAATGTGCTAGCTAGGCTGGTTTTCACATTTTTTTGGGGGAGGGAACAAAATGGAGATTATCCATCCAGGACTCGTTCATTTTGAACACGCTCTAGATCATCGTCGATGTTAGAAAAACATGATCCTGGAGCAATAAAATAAAACAAATGTGGAAATAAACAAAGAATATACACAATACAATAGAGAAACAAATATACATGGTTCACCCAGTGTAGGCTATGCCACCAAAGAAATTTCCAAGTCCTTCCGTTTTATTATCTAGAAAAATGAAGGGATACAACCTACAACACACTCGCTGTAACTTCCCCTTCT
The DNA here is from genome assembly GCA_900067695.1 of Picea abies. Taxonomy (NCBI): domain Eukaryota; kingdom Viridiplantae; phylum Streptophyta; class Pinopsida; order Pinales; family Pinaceae; genus Picea; species Picea abies. The sequence continues at coordinate 928 of CBVK0101618195.1, read as the reverse complement.
TTATCTCACAGTCTCCTCTCTCAAAATACAGTATTCGCAATAATACACAGTTGCAATACAATTCCCTCATAAGAGAGAGTTTCCTTCTAGGGAAAAAAAACCCTAAAATAACTTCTATTGTCATATCTGTGAGTTTATAATGAACAATACAGATTGACTATGAAATTACAATATTTTACAAGGGAATTTTTCCCAAAATTTCACTTCGGGGGCATTGTCCCCAAATTTCTCATCTTCACCTTCACCTTCACCTTCACCTTTACCTAGAAAATTTCTCATCTTCACCTTCATGCTTGAAGACCAACTGAAATTGAGAAGGAACTCAATTTCTCCCTAGTTACTCCCTTTGTTAACATGTCTGCAGGATTCTAGCTAGTATGTATATTTTCCAACTTCAAATTTCCATCTTCCAAGACAGATTGTATGAAATGGTACCTGAGTTGTATATGCTTAGTATTTGAATGGAAGGATGAGTTCTTTGCAAGATGAATGACACTCTCACTGTCATAGTACAACCTACTATTCTACTACTTCTTTCCCAATTCCTCCATAAACCTTTGTAACCAAATCATTTCTTTACTAGCCTCTGTAGCAACAACATACTCTTATTATGTTGTTAAAAGTGCAACAATATTTTGTAGTTTTGAAATCCAACTTAATGTTGTTCCAAATATAATAAAAACATACCATGTGGTGCCCCTCCTTCTATGTTTATCACCTACCATATCAAAATCAACATATCCATGTAGATCAATGTATGAACCTCCAAAACATAATGCATGAGTAGAAGTACCTCTAAAATAACCAAGAATCCAATTTACTGCCTCCCAATGTTATTTACCTAGATTGTTCATATACTTTCTCACAACTCCCATTGTATGTGCAATATCTGGTCTTGTGCAAACCATTGCATACATCAAGCTACCAA
>CBVK0101618081.1:0-35549 GCA_900067695.1 Picea abies | reverse complement strand
AGGCAGGTGGCAGGCTATACACCAAGGAGCTGACCGTCAACAAGTCAATGGCTATAAGCCATCGGTTTTGGGGAATCGCAAGTTTATTAGACACAAACATCATGTCATCAAAAGCGCCAAAATCTCGATGGAAAGTTGGACCACGGTCATGCAGGGACAGGCCATATGGACTATGGTCTAGCCGGTAGGGGCTAATTCCTAGGAAAGGAGCTCATCACATATCGGGATACCGGGGATTCGGGAGGCAAGGAACTCGTGCACTTCAAAATCGCGAATCCTGAATCCTCGAAACCTCGATGAAAGGCTATACGGTTGTGGGTATGTGGTAACGGTCATTTGGACCAGGGCGTAGTCAAGAGGGCTAGCATGCAAAGAGCCATCGGCAATCGGAGAATCAGCGATCGGGAATTCAAGAGTCAAGAAATCTTGACAACAGAAATCGCGAAACCCCGATCCCCGATACAAAGTCAGGGACGACCATGGTCAGGTGTGGAAGGTCGTGAAGAGATTGGAAAGGACCTGTGGGTCGGATTATTGCAGCGGTGTTTCCCAAGGGAATTCAAGGAGTTGTTTCGGCTCAGAAGAAAATGATAAGGAAGGTGGGTGAAGCTTTGCATCACCCATTTATTGCAGAGTATGGAGGTTCTGGCCAGAGTGTACCCAGGGGAGTCCCTTTGTACCGGTTCTCTGCAGAAGGGTCACACCAAGTCTTCAAATCATCGAGAGAGCCTGAACACGCCAATTCAAACATTAAAGGAGGCTCAGCTACCCCCTGGCGCGATCCATGCTTAATTGAAGAAGCATATGACAGGAGTCCGGAGGACAGATTTGATTGGAGAAACGACCCCATTGAAGTCCGGAGATACTGTTGCCAGGCGGACTTTGGCTAAAGTATATGTAGGCATTTTTTCCATTTTGTAATCTATCGATGGTCGAGCATAACTCCTGGGTTGTAAATTTTAATGAAGCATTGTTGTTCTGGTTATGTATGAGCTTTGGAGACTTCTTGCCTTATGAACGCCAGTTTCTATCATAACTTTGTTTACACTGTGTTGGAGGAGCTCGGAATTGGAGGATCCAGTCGAGCTGTAACTATTATAGGATGATGTTGTAATGGATCACTGTAATAGTTACGAAGCCTCTAATCAGTCCCTGTGATTCCCTTAACGCTAAACGACTTGGAATTGGAGGATCCAGTCAAGTCCTCTTTCAGTTTCTTGAAGCCCTGAACCAGGAGGATCCTGTTTTCAGAGTTTTTCCTCTACAAACCGCTGCAAGCCTGATGCCCAGAGCTGTTTGTTCACTTTCTTTTAAGTCTTCCACCTATTCATCTGTAAATCAACCCACTAGCTGAAGTTAGGATTCCAGACCTCCTCTGTCCTTTATGTACCGGACTCAGCCCCTGAGTTAGAGTGATACCTCCTAGAGCCCTTATCTCCATTTGATCACCCGTTATAAATAAATCGTGACATAAACTGATGGGCATTGGGCTCTGCTCCTGTAAGCAATCCAGGAGTGACTTCTAACGCTAACATTTCTAGTGCTGCTACCGGGGACGGAATTGAAGATTTTCCCTGGGTAGAACGACATTGAGTCTCTGAATCCGAAGGTGCATAGGATCATCAGAGCCTTTTTAGATTTCTCATTTTGCACCTGGCGACTCCATTGTGACGACTCCGCTGGGAGAACCTGTTTAATTAATTGTGGCTTTCAAAGGCAGGCATACGCGATCTCACCCACAGCTGCCTCTAGCTACATCTGAAACGGATCCAGAGGCGATGCTCAGAAAGGGAAAGGCCTATGAAGAAGAAGTGTCCATCATCGAACCAGGTAATCCACCATATCCTTATGTTGGAGCTCCTTTTTCTCCTCCTCAGATTTTTGACAAGCCTAGCTCTGCAGTTCCCCATTTCTTAAATTTTGGGAGTGTTCCTGTTGAGTTTTCCCCTCCCGGTCTGGGACCTGAGGGACAAGATTTTGTCACTCCCCTCTCCCCTGAAGCTACGCCTGGGCGTAGACCCGTGGCCTCAGAAGTTTTCCCTACTCCTGTGCAAGGAGGAGCGCTTGTTGACTGGAGCTCAGTAGCCTGTTCTCTGAATCATCTCTTGTTCCCCACCCCACTTCAAGATTTATCCTCAATAACCCCTTTGTGAACTCCCTCTCCTCCAAGTTCTCCTACACCTAACATCCCTATGGCTGGTGCTAATCCCCCTCTCAACAGGATGGACGCTATAGTCGCTGCCAGATACGCTCCCTTGGTTCTTCCCCATCCTATGAATCCCCTCCCTGCTGGAGATTACCTTAAATACATGCCCAAGTTCATTGGGGAATGAGACTTAACTGCTGAAGAGCACCTGGCTACTTTTTACAGTTATGAAAACAACCTCAATATTGAAAACGAGGATGTCTGGATGAGAGTTTTCGTCCAGAGCCTGGATGGTGAAGTGAGGAAGTGGTTTAGAGGATTGGCCCCAGGGTCCATCGCTGGGATTGAAGCTCTAGATAGCACTTTCCTGAGACAGTGGGGAGATAGGAAGGACTTCATGTATTACATGACAGAATTTGGGTCTTTGAAACAGATGGAAGGAGAGTCGGTCTCTGACTTCTCCAAAATATTTAACAAGATGTATAACAAGATCCCTGCAGAGATAAAGCACTCAGAAGCCTCTGCCCAAATTTCCTATGCTGGTGCATTTGACCCTGATTTCTACCTTCTGCTGAGAGAAAGAAGAGCCACCTCCTTAGCCCAAATGCAATATGTGGCCATAGAAGTGGAATCCAATGTATTAGCAGCTGACAGACTGAGAAACAAGGCCAACACAGACAGAAGAAAAGGAAGGTCAGAAGCCTCAACTTTTGGATCATTGGCACCTCACCCTCAAGTGGATGAACTAACCAAGATGGTGAAGTCTCTGTCTGCAGAGATGGAGAGGATGAGGATGGAAGAGAGGCAAGCATATAAAGGCTCTCAGATCGCTGAAAACAAGAGAGGTTTCAGCAGGCCAAATAATTTTACTCCCCCGAATGTGCAGAAAGAGAAGGGAAGAGACAGAGAAGGGAAGAGACAGAGAAGATCAGAAGGTTCAGGCCCCTTTTCAAAACAATTTTGTGACTGAGGGAGAAGAAAGAGAATCAGAGGAGCTTGATCCTAAAATCCATTGCATTGGAGACACTCCTCCTTTTCCTCATCTCACTCAATCTGCATACGAGGAGTCTCTCATGGATAGCCAACTGAATGAGCTAAGCAAGGGAGACAAGGCTAGTGGCGGCCGAGGCAGGTACAACCTAAGGTCTGATAAAAGGATGGCAATGCCTGACATTCCCCAGCAGCCCATTAGAGCAGAGAGACCTGCTAATGAAGAAGCAAAGGATCACAGAGGTAAGAAATCTCACCCCCCCTCCCCAGTGTCCATAATCATGTTCTTGAAGTAAAATAAATTCCAAAGCCTACATCTTCTTTTAATTTTGAGCATGAGATCCAAAAGGTCAGAATCCCTGTGCCCCTCACTGAGCTGATTAAACATGGTGAATTTAAAAAATGCTTCTCTGATCTTTTACAATCTGAAGCCTCATGCCTTCCCTCAGACTCCATAAACCTCCAAGACGAAAAGCCAGCAGTTGTCCTAGGTCCCACGGTAGAAGATAGAGATGACTCGTCCCCTCCCTTCTACACCTCCTTGAACATACATGACAAAGTGTTGCACAACTGTTTAATGGATTCAGGGGCCTCTCACAACCTCATGCCCAAAACTATCATGGAAGAGTTGGGACTAGAAGTTACCAGAGCCTATCATGACCTCTATTCTTTTGACTCCAGGAGAGTTCAGTGTCTTGGAGTTATTAAAGACTTGGTTGTAACCTTGTTTCAACTGCCTATGAAAAGTGTGGTCATGGATATCGTAGTAGCCGATGTCCCCCCCAAGTTCGGAATGTTGTTATCAAGATCTTGGATAAAAAGACTGGGGGGAACCTTGCAGATGGACCTCACATATGCTACTATCCCAGTGTTCGGAGGAGAGCATAGAAGACTGTACAGGGAAGCTCAATTGGCCTATATAATCATTGATGAAGCCAATCCCACCAACCATCCTATCTTTGTCGTAGACACTGATTTAGGCTTCAGTTTACTACAGCTCACCCACGCCCCAGAGCTGCCTCTGAGACTTACAAAACAACACATTGTTTCCCCTGAAGTTCCTCCCTCCATCACCCCAATCTGGAAAATGTTTTTTGATGGAGCCTGTTCCCAAGAAGGCACTGGAGCTGGAGTAGTTTTTGTGTCGCCTGCTCAGGAAACCATATCTCTGTCATACAAATTAGAATTTGAAGCTACCAACAATGTGGCCGAGCATGAGGCTCTTGTTCTGGGACTAAGGGCTATGAGGGAAATGCGAATTCAGGAGATAGCAGTGTTCAGTGATGCAGAATTGGTGGTCTAGCAGGTCAGAAACGCTTATCAAGCTAAGCATCCTCGACTCAGGAGTTACAGGAATGAGGTCTGGGACCTTGTTGACAGTTTCGTCTTGGCATTTAATATTTCTTTCATCCCAAGAGAGGAGAACACTTTGGCGGATTCCTTGGCTGCATCGGCCAACAATTTCAAAGTACCTCTGCCACCCAAATTTAGATATGACGTGGAAGTAAAATACAGACCCTCCATACCTGACAATGTCAAACATTGGAAGGTATTCGAGGACGATCTTGAGGTCAAGAGGTTCTTGGAAACTGTTGAGGAGTTTTCAGAAATGCACATAGACCAAGATGTCCTCCCAGAGGAAGAGCCCAATGGGGGTAATCTTCTAAATAAGATTGCAGGGCATGACATTGTACAGCTGCCCAGAAACCATATTCCCAGGGGAATCGTTCCCTTGGAGAGGCTTTTTGATAATAACGATGTGTCTGTAAAAGGAAAAGTCTCGGAGGAGGACGCTGATACTATTCAGTGCAACATTGGAACCGAGAGTGAGCCCAAGTATGTCAAATTGTCAAGAAGTTTGAGAGGGGAGCAGAGGTCTGAATACGTTGGACTCTTAAAGGGATTTGCTGATGTGTTCTCCTGGACCTACGAAGACCTTAAAACCTATGACACCTCTGTCATCGAACATAAAATCCCGTTAAAGGAAGAGGCAAAGCCTTTCAGGCAGAAACTGAGGCAGATCAATCCCATGTTGTTGCCTATCATGGAGAGAGAAGTGAAGAAGTTGCTTCAAGCTCAAATCATCGTCCCTCTGAGATATTCAGAATGGGTGGATAATTTGGTGCCAGTAAGGAAAAAGAATGGAGAGATCAGACTCTGTGTAGACTTCATAAACCTGAACAGAAGCTCGCGAAGAGATAACTACCCCCTGCCAAAGATGGAACACATACTGCAGAGGGTGACAGGAGCTTCCAGGATGTCCATGATTGACAGTTTCTCTGGCTACAATCAGGTCTCTGTTCTGCCTGAAGACAGGGAAAAGACAGAGTTCACCACTCCATGGGGCACGTTCATGTATGCTAAGATGCCATCCGGACTGATGAATGTGGGGGCGACTTTCCAGCGTGCCATGGATATAGCTTTTGTTGGGTAAAAAGACAAATTTGTGGTCATTTATCTGGATGACATCACAGTATTTTCAAAATCGGATGTAGAGCACCGTCATCATCTCAGGAAAGTTTTCTTGAAATGCAGAAAGTTTGGCATTTCATTAAACCCCATGAAATCTCTGTTTGCTATGAAGGAAGGAAAATTACTAGGCCACATAGTATCAGCAGAAGGAGTCAGAATTGATCCCAGCAGAGTTGAGGCAATACAAGCCTTACCAATCCCAAGGTCTAGGAAAGAGGTCCAATCTTTCCTAGGTAAAATTAATTTCCTAAGGAGGTTTGTGCCTAATTTTGCTGAGGAAGTAAAGCTAATAACTGCCATGCTAAAGAAAGAAAATGAAGTAAGATGGACTCCTCAATCGCGACGTTCCTTTGAACAAATCAAGAAAGCCCTGACTGAAGCTCCTGTGCTTATCAGTCCCGACTATTCGAAGGATTTCCTTATTTTCTCCTTTGCCTCGCCTGACACAGTAGTTGTTGTTCTATTACAGACAAATGATAGTGGGTTAGAACAGCCTATTTCTTACTTCAACCGAGCACTAAGGGATGCCGAAGTCAGGTATGATACTATGGAGAAGCAAGCTTATGCTCTGGTGAAAGCTCTCAAATATTTTAGAACCTACATTCTGCAATCAAGGATCATCGCCTATGTCCCCTCGGTTGTTGTTAAAGATATTCTTATTCAGCCTGATATAGACGGGAGAAGAAGAAATGGATAGCTAAAATCCTAGAGTTCGACCTAGAAATAAGGCCCACCAAGTTGATCAAAGGGCAAGGCTTAGCCAAGCTGCTGGCTGAAGCAAATTTCCAAGCTTTGGGGATAAGTTTCATCAATGAATGCTCGAGTATTCAGCAGGGTCGAGTGTCTGACATAGATCATCAAAGGGAGCCCCCATTGGCTCAATGTCCTTGGTATAAGGATGTCATATACTTTTTGCAGGAGCTGCGGCCTCCAGATGGCCTGCAAAAAAGCAAAGCAAGAGCTCTAAAGCTGAAAGTGGTCAGGTACTGCTTAATTGATCAAGCGTTATATTGGAAAGACCCTCTGGGAGTGCTTTTAAAATGCCTTAGTCCACCAGAGGCCGAGAAGGTCGTGGCTGAATTTCACAGCGGCCTGTGTGGAGGGCACCATTTCTGGAGAGCCACAGCCCACAAAATCCTCAGGGATGGGTACTACTGGCCTACCATGTTCACTGATGTCTACAAAGGGGTCAGAGCCTGCATCAAATGTCAAAAATTTGCAGGAAAGCAACAGCTCAGGTCTCTGCCATTAAAACCGGTGGTGGTTTCAGGGCCTTTTCAGCAGTGGGGCATGGATTTTATTGGAGAAATTCACCCTCCCTCCAGTGGACACCATAGGTGGATCCTGACTGCTACAGATTTCTTTACCAAGTGGATTGAGGCTATTCCCACCAGGAGTGCTTCCCACAAGGTAATCATCGCATTCTTGGAGGACCTCATCACAAGGCTTGGTTGTCCAAATAAGATTGTCACTGATAATGCAGCCGCTTTTGGGTCTGAGCCATTAGCCAGGTTTTGTGAGTAGTTCAGGATTAAACTGATTCACTCCACCCCGTATTACCCACAAGGCAATGGTTTAGCAGAGTCCTCCAACAAAAGTTTAATAAGAATCATCAAAAGGCTGTTGGAAGACAACCAAAGGGCTTGGAACTCGAAGCTTAAATTCTCTCTATGGGCAGATTGGGTGACTACAAAAAGAGCTACAGGCCTCTCCCCTTTCCAGTTAGTTTACGGAGCCGAAGTTGTTTTCCCTTCTCAGCTAGCCATCCCTGTAGCGAAATTTCTCCAGGACCATCAGGAGGAGCCTGGTGACATGATCAGAAGGATTCATCAGCTAATAGAGGTCCAGCAGGCCAGGGAGCAGACATTGGATAGGATCCAGGACCATCAGCAGAAAATCAAACAGGTTTTCGATAGGAAGGCCAAGAAGGACCGGTTCCAAGTAGGAGACCTGGTATTGAAATGGGATGCTCCTAAACAAGATAAGGGCAAACACAGCAAGTTTGAAGCTCTGTGGATTGGGCCTTTCAGAATCTCCGAGGCTTTCTCGAACAACACATACAGGCTGCGAGATTTGGAAGGTGAAGAGGTTTTCAGCAGCCCAGTGAATGGGCATTTCCTAAAAAAATGTTTCATTTGAGTCTCAGATGACTCTTTGTTTGTAAATATTGTCCTTTGTTCTTAGTTCATTTTCTTTTGCATTTTTGCGGCCTAATATTGACTCCATAGCCCAACAGAAAGGCAACTGGAACTGCAGGAGGAGTTCTTAGAGCATCGCAGGGACGACTCTATCCCCCATGGAGCCTAATGTTAGTAACAATTGTGGTATCAGGATTTTAAAGGGAGAGATGGCAGAGACCTTTCGATCCTCGAAAGACCAATGGAATCCTAGCCGTTGATTTTGGCAGGATGCATGTTAGACATCAGAAGGAGAGTCGGGATTTCAGTCCATCGGAGGATCAGAGTTTCTAAAGGCAGAAAACTCTTACATGAGTAAATCGCGATGCGCGATTACTCGACTAAATCAGAGCCGTCCGTCAGCTATGGTACGTGGCGGAAGATCCTGCAAAGCCAGGGATCGGGGATATGAAAGTCCCGCACATATGGCAGTAGAAATCCCGATATCTCGATACCTGATTTCCCGATATCGGAGGGGGGGGGGGGCAGCTTTGAAGGCAGGTGGCAGGCTATACACCAAGGAGTTGACCGTCAACAAGTCAACGGCTATAAGCCATCAGTTTTGGGGAATCGCAAGTTTATTAGACACAAACATCATGTCATCAAGAGCGTCGAAATCCCGATGGAAAGTTGGACCACGGTCATGCAGGGACAGGCCATATGGACTATGGTCTAGCCGGTAGGGGCTAATTCCTAGGAAAGGATCTCATCGCATATCGGAATACCGAGGATTCGGGAGGCAAGGAACTCGTGCACTTCAAACTCGTGAATCCTGAATCCTCGAAACCCCGATGAAAGGCTATACGGTCGCGAGCATGTGGTAACGTTCATTTGGACTAGGGCGTAGTCAAGAGGGCTAGCGCGCAAAGAGCCATCGGCAATCGGAGAATCGGCGATCGGGAATTCAAGAGTCAAGAACTCTTGACAACAGAAATCGCGAAACCCCGATCCCCGATACAGAGTCAGGGACGACCATGGTCAGGTGTTGAAGGCCGTGAAGAGATTGGAAAGGACCTGTGGGTCGGATTATTGCAGCGGTGTTTCCCAAGGGAATTCAAGGAGCCGTTTCGGCTCAGCAGAAAATGATAAGGAAGGTAGGTGAAGCTTTGCATCACCCATTTATTGCAGAGTATTGAGGTTCCGGCCAGAGTGTACCCAGGGGAGTCCCCTTGTACCAATTCTCTGCAGAAGGGTCACACCGAGTCTTCAAATCGTCGAGAGAGCCTGAACACGCCAATTCAAACATTAAAGGAGGCTCAGCTACCCCCTGGCGCGAGCCATGCTTAATTGAAGAAGCATATGACAGGAGTCCGGAGGACAGATTTGATTGGAGAAACGACCCCATTGAAGTCCGGAGATACTGTTGCCAGGCGGACTTTGGCTGAAGTATATGTAGGCATTTTTGCCATTTTGTAATCTATCGATGGTCGAGCAGAGCTCCTGGGTTGTAAATTTTAATGAATCATTGTTGTTCTGGTTATGTATGAGCTTTGGAGACTTCTTGCCTTATGAACGCCAGTTTCTATCATATCTTTGTTTACACTGTGTTGGAGCAGCTCGGAATTGGAGGATCCAGTCGAGCTGTAACTATTATAGGATGATGTTGTAATGGGTCACTGTAATAGTTACGGAGCCTCTAATCAGTCCCTGTGATTCCCTTAACGCTAAACGACTTGGAATTGGAGGATCCAGTCAAGTCCTCTTTCATTTTCTTGAAGCCCTGAACCAGGAGTATCCTGTTTTCAGAGTTTTTCCTCTACAAACCACTGCAAGCATGATGCCCAGAGCTATTTGTTCACTTTCTTTTAAGTCTTCCACATGTTCATCTGTAAATCAACCCACTGGCTGAAGTTAGGATTCCAGACCTCCTCTGTCCTTTATGTACCAGACTCAGCCCCTGAGTTAGAGTGATACCTCCTAGAGCCCTTATCTCCATTTGATCACCCATTATAAATAAATCGTGACATAAACTGATGGGCGTTGGGCTCTGCTCCTGTAAGCAATCCAGGAGTGACTTCTAACGCTAACACATTGTTAAGTACTTAATGGTAGTGATATTTAAGGTCTATCTTGGTAAGTAATGTGTATCTCATAACCAGTATGAGACATCATCAATACATGATACTGAATATAAATGTGCATCTCATAACTAGTTTAAAAGATCATTAATACACGATAACAAATACAAATTCTTAATAGTGATTGATCTTATTGAGTGTATGGTAATTTATGCAAAGAACTCATAACCCATCTTTCTTGGGTGCAAGGGAAATGGGGTTATCTCAAGAAGATGTGTTAGGCATGATATTTCCATATTCAATGAGTGTTATGGACCTAACCTCCCTAACCCCTCACATAGGTAGAATAATATATTTTCCCTATAATAAAGGACAACATTAGTTAATAACACCTATTTAATAATGTGAACAAGTCTAATGTAAGAAGACTTAATAGAAACTTTCACTTCTAGAAATATCTTCCTCTAGAATGTTCTTTAAAAGACAGAATCAATATAAATAGCAGTAGAAGGCATGAGAAAGTTTTGTCTTGAGAATTATTGTAATAGATTTATGCTATGTTGGAGGTTTCCCCCTTGAAGAGGCAAGTGAACTTGGATTTATATCAATAAAGGTATCATTGTTGGTGTTTTTATTCTCTATATGTTGTTGTTTCAATGGAATTTGTTACAATATTTATGTTTCTACTTATTATAATACATTTGGCACCTTACAAGTGGTATTAGAGCAATTTCCTCTACAGAAATTGTGGGAATTGTCTTTTTAGGGTACAGATGTGTAATATCGATGTCTTTAAAGCACAAATATATTTCGTTCAAAAAGTAAAACTACGATTGGGAAAGACTACATGCAGAAAATACAAACAGTTTCACAGGGTTACTAGAAGCAAATGTTTCACCTTTTTGGAAACCTATGCAACCCATGTTGATACCCCTTCAATTAGTACCACATCAAATAGAATATGTACATGGCCATCACTCCCACATACCATCGGGTATATCGAGAGTCCCCTAGGTCCCCCGAAACTAGCTCTAGACCAATTGATCGGCCACCTGATTTCTATAGTGACACTGAGAACACTACTTGAGAAGATACTCTCTAGTACATGGGTAATTGAGTAGTATGACTAAGAGTACGATCGAGCATCCTTAGTTGGTTCCCTGATATATTGGGTCAAGTACTATTGTTCGAACTTGCACATATATTAGAGAGACATAGCATAGGGAAAAACCTTTTCTGTAGGAACCCTAAAAACCATAACCCTTGGGAATGAAACAGAATAGAAAAGGAAGAGAAGGGATATCTTTTTGTGCAACCCTGCCTCCTACATTCTGGTTGTGAAATTCCTACACAAATTTTCTTGTTAACAATTTGGGCATTTTGTCACTGCAGTATTCTTCTGGTCAAAGAAAAAATCTCGAGTAAGAAAAAAGTATAGTGGTCTCATCGGCACCCTTATTCAGGACCTATATCATTGGATTCCTATATTTTCCCTAATCGTCATGGTACCTATCATTTTTCATCATTTTTTCCAATGAACTAGTCCCCCTTCCTAGCACCCTTATTTTCCACCTATCACATTGGTTTCCTCTTGTCTCCCTGATCATAGTAGTATATATCACTTATCATCATTTTTTTAATGGACCCACTCCCCCTCCTCGGCACCCTTACTTCCTAAATGGCCACCACTCGTAACCAAGAACTCATTAACCTACAAAATGAATCGAAATAGCAAAAGGAGTCCATCTAGAAAGTGACTTCTGACATTGATTCAATCAATTCCAGAGTTGAAAACTTACCTGACCAAGTTCGGGGTGAATTTGACCGAGTCCATGGAAAACTTGACATCCTCAATGGTCGATTTGATGACCTCAAATCCACACACAAAAAAGTGTTGAACCAATCCCACAGTCATTCTTCCTCTAAAACACCTTCCCAATTAGAAGGTGTTGACTCCTCTCATACTATGGCCTTTCACTCCAACTCCCTTCATCGTGATTCATGACCCCCATCTTCCAAGATTTGTGGTCAACGAATTTGATGGCTCGGATCCCACTGGATGGGTCACTCAAATGGAACATTATTTTTCTTTCCATGGAATTATTGATGAGTTGGCCAAACTTCATTATGGTGTTCTCTATCTAGATCCTGAATGTTGAAAATGGTGGTGATGGTGTAAAAACACATGTCGGGGGTATGTTTCTTGGACATAATTTGTTGTAGATATTTATGAACACTTTGACAGAGACACCCACTAATTAGGTCATTTAACCAAGTTGAAATAGTCTGGCATAGTGGAAGAATTTATAACTACCTTTGAGCACTTGGCTTTTAGAAAAGAGGGCATGTTGGATGCCTTCTTCAATGAATGATTTATCAGTGGCCTAAAGGATGAAATCTACACCCAGGTCCTCATGGCTCACCCCTAGACTAAATGTGTCAAAGAAGCACAATATATTATCTCCACCCAAAACAGAAAACCCTCCTTTTTTCCTTTCCCTAGACTCACCAATCCTCTCCTCTATCTACTCCTCTCAAGATCCGGAAATTTACTAGGTTAGAATGGTTGAACGCCAACTCAAGATCCTTTTCTATAATTGTGAGGATGTTTCTGACGAGGATGTTGATGTTTCCCATGTTGAAGAGATACCCCCAAGAAGATGGTCCTACTCCACCCTCTAACCCTCCCTAATTTGAACCGCTAATTTCGCTAAACGCCATCACTTGCTTCTTTACTCCCCAAACCCTTAAATTAATTGGCTACATTAAACATATGAAATTCATCATCCTAGTTTACAATGGAATCACCCATAATGTTTTTCATTGTCACATTTCATAGGAAGTCAATTTCTTTATCCTTGTTGTCAACAATTTTCAATTCATGATTTCCAATGGCGGTTCCATGAAATGTGGGGGCAATTGTGAAAATGTGCACCTAGAAATTGGTTGATACCACCTAAAATTTCATATGTTTTCTATAGACATGGGTGGTTGTGACACAGTTCTCGGTGTTGAATGGCTACACACTCTAAGCCCCATTAATATGGATTTTAAGGACCTCACCTTGCAATTCAAATATGAGGGACAAAAGTATAATTTCCAAGGAATCATAGTAGGATCACTTGAGATCATCATCGCCCACTGAATGGAAAAGCTACTAAAAAAAGGTCATTCTGGAATTATTTCCCAAATCCATTATATTCAAGCCATTAAGACACCATCTTTGCATCCTAGCCTCCAATCAATAATCTCCCGACACCAAGCTATTTTTAACACCTCCCATGGTCTTCCCCCTTCTCGCAACTTCCATGATCATTCCATTCCTCTAGTCCCCGACGGTCTTCCTCCCAGTGTTTTCCCTTACTGCCATCCCTTTGCCTAGAAAAATGAAATTGAAAAAAATGTTCAAGAATTGCTAGAAGCAAGTGTTATTCATCCAAGTACCATCCCATGTTCTTCTCTAGTCGTCTTGGTACTAAAAAATAAGGAACTTGGCACATATGTCCTGATTTTTCGTGCCCTCAAAAAATTAAAATCAAGGAAAATTTTCCCATCCCAGTCATTGATGACATTTTTTATGAACTGAGTGGTGCTCAGTATTTTACCAAACTTGATCTCATTCTGGCTACCACCATATATGTATGAAGGAAGAAGAAATTCCCAAGACTACATTTCAAACTCATCAAGGTCACTATGAGTTATTTTTCATGCCCTTTGGCTTGTGTAATACTCCCTCCACTTTTCAAAGTCTCGTGAATCATGTCTTCCATCCCTTCCTTTGTCAATTTGTATTAGTTTTTTTTTACGATATTCTCATATATATTCAAACTTGGAAATCCTATCTCGCCCTTGTGGCGCAATTTCTCCATCTACTATCTCAGCACCAATTGTTTCTCAAACAATCTAAATGTGTTTTTGGAGCTTTTGAGGTTGAGTACCTGGGTCATATTATCAGCCAGAGTGGTGTATGGGTGGATCCTAATAAAATTGAAGCTATGAAGGATTGGCCTTTCCATAAAACTTTTAAAATATTATGTGTTTTCCTTTGTTTAACGGGCTATTATCACAAGTTTGTTTAGAATTATGGAAAAATTGGAGCTCCTCTCACTGCTCTCCTAAAAAAGAATGCTTTTAGTTGGACTCCAATAGTTGATCAATCCTTTTGATCCTTGAAAGATGTTATGTGTACAACTTATATCCTGGCACTACCATACTTCACCAAGACTTTTTCCCTGGAATGTGATGTGTCAGGGAAAGGAATTGGGGAAGTCCTCATGCAAGATGGTCGACCTTTGCCTTTCACTGGAAAAAAACTATCAGAGTGACATTTGGGCCAATCAAACTATGAAAAGGAAATATTGGCTATTCTGCATGCAGTGGATCTTCGGCATCCTTCTATTGGGGAAACACTTCCAAATTAAAATTGATCATCATAGCCTCAAGTATTTTCTGGAACAAAGAATTTCATTCCCAGAAAAACAAAAATGGGTGACCAAGATGTTTGGATATGATTATGAGATCATCTACAAGAAGGGAAAATAAAATGTGTGATCCAAGTGGATATCGGTGGCTGCCCACCTTTTCCAGCTGGCTCAAAACAACTTTCTAGCAATTTTGATAATTTACTATTTTTAGCAGATTTTCGGGTCCTGAACTTCCAGAGCCATTTTGAGGCCCTAAACGACGTTTTTTGCGGGTATGTTGTTGCGATTGCTAACTTTCATTTTGACATTTTGTACAACTGTTGTAGTCCTCGGATAGATCTTTCCAATGGGATATTATATGCCTAAAACGGAGATCGTATGCAAAAGTTACGACCCCGAGAAGTTGATGTACTGACTTACCCAAACGGGGCCCACATGACTTTTGGCGCTTCATCTCCTAGGGTTAGGTTTTTGGATGTCTAGGGTTTTTGGCATTCTTGTTTATTGTAAAAAGGCCTTCAGAGCCTCATTGTAATCATCTTCTTACGAATGAGTGCAGTTGTCACATCTCTTCTTAGAGATAAGCTGCCACCATTCCAGCAAGCTTGTTTCTATTGCATTTTATAGTTTCCATCTTATTTCTTTATTGAATAGAAAACCAATTTTATTTATCTCTGTTATTTTGTGTTAAACACCTGGTAATAATATGTATTCATTTTGTTTTGCTCATAAAATCTGGATCAATGTGTTTGTTGATTCTCTTTCAAGGAAATATGAATAATAAGGGTCTCTCTTTTCCCTCTCCTTCATTGTAGTAGACTGGCTTCAGGCCATTTGCCAGGAATGGTTGCAAGAGCCCAAAATTTATCGCCTGATCCAAAAATTGTAACAAGATCCTCAAGATTTTCCAGGGTACTCTTGGTAGAATGAAGAGATTTTCTATAAAGGTTGCATGTATTTAAGAAAACAGTCAAACATTAAATCCATGGTGCTCTATGAGTATCATGCTTCACCCACAGTTGGGCACTCAGGGCTTACCAAAACCTATGAATGGATCAAACATCCTTTTTTCTAGGACAACATGAAACAGGACATCCGCACCTCTGTGGTTGAATTTGATACATGTCAATGCAATAAGGGAGAAACAATCAAATATCTAGGTACACTCCAACCGCTTTCAATTCCACCAACTATTTGGAGGGATATTTCAATGGATTTCATTGTTGGATTACCTAAATCAGGAAATAAGTCAGTGATCATGGTGGTAATAGATCATATTTCCAAATATGTTGATTTCTGTGATCTTCAACACCCATTCACCACCTCCAGAGTGGCTCAATTTTTTATGGATAATATATTGAAAATCCATGGCATGCCTCATTCTATTGTTTCTAATAGTGATCCTACTTTCACAAGAAATGTTTTGGAAGAATTTCTTAGGCTCCAAGGAACCCAATTGCATCTCAACACCAACTATCATCCTCAGACTGATGGACAAATTGAAGTTGTCAACAAGTGTTTGGAAATGTATTTGAGGTGTTTTGCGTCTAACAGAAAAAATCAATGGGCTCAGTGGTTACCCCTAGATGAATAACGGTACAACAAATCATACCATACTATCACTTGCATGACTCCCTTTGAAGCAGTCTATAAGGAAAAATCCATTGTCATTTCTCTCATAAATACCAAGTGTCTCCAAGGTTCAGGAGGTTGAAAACAATCTTATAGTCCATATTGCCATTCTCCATACCCTTATAGAAAACTTGGCCTTGGCTCAAAATTGCATGAAGCAACAAGCAAATTAGGGTCATTCTGAATGTCAATTCACTAAAGTGGACCAGGTGTTTCTTTGTCTATAACCTTATAAGAAAAATTCACTCAAAGATAACCACTATCAAAAACTTTCCCCCAAATTTTATGGTCCTTACAAAATTATCAAGTGATTGGGTTATGTGACCTACCAGTTAGCTCTTCCCATTCACTCTAAGCTCCATCATGTTTTTCATATCTCATGCTTAAAGAAAGTGATTGGAACTAAGTGCCAGATTGAAACCATTCTCCCTGAGTTGGACGAAGAAGGTTCCATTTGGTTGTAGTCACAATCAATCTTGGAGCAGCGTGATCATCATCCCCATCAGTGCACCATCACAAAAGTGTTAGTTAAATTGAAGGATACACCTCCAAAAGATTCTTTATTTTTCCAAAAAGAGAGAGAACCAATGTGTATCATCTTAACTCTGGACCTATCAAGCCTGGAGACGGATCAAGTCCTTTCAAGTGAAAACATTTTTTAGAATGCAAAAACTTTAGGAAAACTTTTCACCTCTAGCACATGATATATCCAAAGTTAATATGGATCTATGTTGGTTTTTACATTCAACCCTTTTACCATCTTTGCAGAATAAAGTTAAAAGCTAATTGTGTCTCAACTTGCAATAATATCAATTTTTACATTAAGGTACATGGTAATTGTAAACTAAGATAAAACTAAATGTAAATTATGTTAGGCTAGTGGGATGTACAAATTTACTCATTTCTCTTATGAAAAACACCCTTCTTAATAGTATCTCTAAATTCAAATCTGATCTCACAATCCAGTTTTGATCATCGAGAGATTTCCAAAGACTATGATTATGTAAAAATATGAGTCTTGGTTCAAAAGTTAGGGCCTTCTAAAGTTTTGGACCGTTTCCCACCTAAAACCCACGTGGATCCATGTCATCCCATCCATCCAACATGGGATGGCATAAGAGATGATGTGTCTGGGTAGGAAACCCAATGTAGAAATCTAACTTCACTAATGTTGGACCACCTCACATAACCAAGCATCAGGCACCTAACCCCGTCGAGCACTGGACCCCTAGCCCCATCGGACACCGGGACCCTGGGTAAATCATAGGCCTCCTTCCTAAGTGCCTAATTCGGTGGTCCAACTGGCACCATAAACATATGGACCTAATGTGGCATGACACCCTGCGAATTGATGGGAAACCACGTTGATGTGGCCCCAATGAGGTGGCACTACACGTGGCTTCCCACATCATCACGTCCTCTAGCCCTGTACTAAAATCTTCACTAGAGCCCTACTATTCTAGACACGTGGAACATTATCTTCATGACACATGGACTAACCACAACAAAACATGTGGATTGACTGGAACTACACGTCATCACAGGGTATAGAGGCTCTTATCCACTCAGGTGTTGACGCATATTCACTTCTTATTGGCTCAGTTATGTCATCGATATGTGCCCCATATTCCTCCCGCTCAAATGCATGCAAGGGGAAATAGGACATAACCTTTCCCAAAACCTTATCCAGGTAGGCACCAGGAAATTAGGGAATAAGTATAGGTAAATAAGGCTTGGAAAATCCATGGTCCAAAGATTCGGTTACCTTGGGGCGACAACAACCCTCCTGAGATTAACTAAGAAAAGAAAATAAGTGGTCGAGATCTCTCAGCCTTCAGATACAACAGCCAGGATTTAAGGGTGCTAAACCAAAGGTTCACGCCCGACAAGACCCACACTCATCCCACACAAATCATATGTCGACAAGTGTCGTCCTCCGTGGCACTCTATCCACCACACTGGCATGCTACGTTACAACGACATCATTTTCTCTCTTCTTCGTTTATAAGCATAAAAGGGGGGTGGAACCCCATGTTGGAACCTCGCCCCACTAGCATCGGGATATATTGAGGCCTTCGACACAGGCCCTATGGTTCTCTGGTTGACCGATACTACACCTACACTTCCTAGATCTCTGATAATGATCGGATGGTGGAGGTTTGTCCTCCCCTCTGATCCAACGGATATTATTTCTCTCTAGATTTAAACATGGATACTTAAGGAGTTAAGGTTTATTTCGGGACTTAGTAGTCCCGTAGCCTTTTTTCGATGTCTTCCCATAGGGTTTAAACCCTACTTCCATGGGCACTCTTATCCATTATTACAATTAATTTATTAAACCTTTAAAGGGAGATTACGCTACTTCATTTCAAATCAGATTTAATAATCATTCCTTAAACTTGGATATTCAACATGAACAGAAAACAATTTATAACCATTAGTAAGCATTCAAGATACATTTCAAGTAAGAACACTTATATGTTCAATAATTTATTCCACCCAACCATAGGTTGTGCTTCACTTTGTCCTTCTACAACAATCCACCCATGTGCCAGGTCGTGAGACCATCAGGGAGCTCTCACAATTGACTCAACAAGTTAAAGAATGGATCAGGAAGGTTATTCTCCTTCACTCCACTAGAAACAATAGAAGTTTCCCTCTTCCCATTGAGCTCAGGACCTCCATGAGTTTATCAAGTGCCTTCCCAAATGGATTCCCTCTTCACAAGGGAGCCCCTTCTTTACTACACATTATCTCGACAACCTCCCCTTACTAGTGTCGCTTTCTTTCCAACCAGCACCAAGTCATGACCTTTTGCTCTAGTATGGATATGGGTCTTCCTTGTTCCAGGGTGACTATTCATGTCCTCAACATGCTTCCAAGTTATTCTTTTCTCAAGCCTACATACTATAACTCTTTCTGCTCATTCCCATTTCCATCCATTGTCTCCTCGTGTCTGTACAACATGCATGTCTCTGCTTCTGCATGCTCTTTGTCTGTGTGCATTTTCCTCTACACGCCCTCTAGTTATTTTTCCCTTCCCCTCCTCAATCCTAGGGATCCTCATTCACTTTTGTCATAATCAAACTCCAAATTCAAGGGGGGGGAATCTTCTTCGTACTTCTGGTTGGTTCTGCAACCAGTCCCTTTACTTCTCTAAGTACTAATTTTGAAGGTAGATATAATTGCTCCAACCACCTAGTCTGCATGGAATTAAAAAATTCTTGTGGTCAAGGTAAATAGGGTACAGTTGGACAGATTGTGCATTCAAGTCATGCATGTGTATGTTGGGTTGTTGGGAAAGCTTCCTATTTTCCTCCTTAAAACTTCCCATTTCCACCTCACCGGTCCCACTTGTGGTATCATGGCTAGTATTGCAAGGCTTCCCTCATCAGTTATTCATATAGTATTTTCATTATTATAAACACAATTACAATCTTCATTATTCATAACACATAAATGCTTACACTTAATTACAGACTTGGGGGGAAATGGGGTGCTACAGTAACCTTGAAAATTTTATATATTAAAAGTTAAGGATAATCTTGTCAAGTGAAAGAATGATGTTGCTTCAAATTTATGGGAAGAATTGAAGCAAAGAAAATGGCATTTGTTAACCAAACCATCATTAGTATGTATTTTCTTTAACTCCAAACAAGCACGAACAATCCAACAATAATTAGAGGAATACAATTAGTATCAAAGATAACAGACAATTCCTAGCCAAAAACTTCCATCAACGATTAGAGGAATACAGCCATTACCGAACAAAGTTGATAGCAATGAGCACAAAGAACCAAAATCCCAAGACTCTATGCATTAATACATCCCTATCACCTAATTAATGCATCCCTACCGCCTCAGTAATGCTAACTAATACCAACCAATCCATTAACACTACCCTACAACCAATGCACAGTGTAAATCAAGTCCACCAACGCCCAAGCGAGCGTATGTACCTCGATCCACCACAAAAGACATGAAAAGACAGTGACCAATATCCACCCTGCTATGTAGTATTGAATGTTGTTACGTTACATTGAATGTTGTGTGAAGCTGAGTATGCACTGTTTAATTTGAAGAAATTGAAATCCGATAGTACATGCTCAACCTCATGTAGAATTCAATATTCCATAGTAGGGTGGTTAATGTTCACCTAAAAGGAGTGCCAAACAAACAACTAATATATATAACAAATACCAATTACTCAACCAAAGAGAGGTAAACATAGATTCTTATAACAACACACCCAAAACTCTATGCCTCTACTCAGAGCACGGACAATTTTCAATGATAATCAAAAGAATACAACCAACATTCAAAACAATGAAAATTCCCAGCGACAACCTTTACTCAATGGTCAAAGAAATATAACCAACAATGAACACAATGGAGAGCAGATGACATGCAAAAAAGGGGACAAGTCTAAACATTCAACTTTTTGGACTTTTTTGGGCAATTATAACTGGAATATGGCAATGCAATAGTCAGTGAAATTGCAATTTTCTATTGTTTAAATTGCATTTTTGAATACATAGATGGATCCAGCACCTTGAAAAAACCCTAATCCACTCAGATTATACAATCTCAACAACTAATATTTGCAATTTCAACAATTCTTCTAAATTTCTAACCAGATTTTGGGCAAAAATGATCAACAAACATAGCTGAAAAAAAGTTCAAAAATTCTAATGTTTAGACTAATCGAGAAAAAAGAACCTTACACATCAACATGTATGTGCCACCACATTAACCCGACCAATGCAGGAAATACATTAATGCCACCATGCAACCACTTCCTTTTTTTAATCTTATTTTCTTTACAACCAACTAAACAATAATTAAATATGTCAATTAGCCTCCCAAACCTGTAAATGTGTTGAACCTGCACAGAATAGATCTAGCTAGAAAACACTACACACATTTGCAGAGAGAAATTGAGAAAGAAGAAGCAAGATAGAAAGAATGGAAGAATTCTCATTAATCGTATTCCACACTCAAAGAGTGAATAATTTACAATATATATAAGATAAATGAGTAACTAATGAGCCATAGTGGTGGTCTAGATTGATCTAGACACACACCAGCAGTTACAAGAGTAAATCGCCACCTAGTCTAGTCTCTCAGGTAGTTACGGGAGTGAACTACCACCTAGCTGAGTTAACTAATCAACCAATCTTCAGTTAACTGACTGTCACAAAGAGTAGTGAGTTGGTGATGATCCCAATGTTGCATGGTGACAAAACCAATGCAACATCTAAACTCAACTCAACTAGTCAAATTGAAGTGTCAACTAAAAGATAATGACTAATTATGACTAATAAACAAAGAATAACCTTCGGAAAAATAAATCCTGGGTGTGTGAGAAGTAACTCCAACACCTAATACATAGATGGAGCCAGCACCTTGAAAAACCCCTAATCCACTTAGATTATACAATCTCAACAACTAATATTTTCAATTTCAACAATTCTTCTAAATTTCTAACCAAATTTTGGGCAAAAATGATCAACAAACATAGTTGAAAAAAAGGAGAAAAAAAAACCTTACACATTAACATGTATGTACCACCACATTAACCCCACCAATGCAGGAAATACATTAATGCCACCATGCAACCACTTCTTTTTTTTTATCTTATTTTCTTTACAACCAACTAAACAATAATTAAATATGTCAATTAGCCTCCCAAACCAACCAAATAATACCACTCGAAATTTTTTTAAAAAAAGGGGACAAATTTTAATATTTTTTATTTCCTAAAACTTTATCAATTCTCATGTTAAATGTGTTGCGGTTATAACTAGGGTTTAATAATAGATAATAACCAAAGCTAGTAAACATTAATTAAATATTATTAATTATTAATACATCACAAAAATATGAAAGAAAAAAATAATTATTTACAATGTTTTATAGTTTTTCTTAGTCATAGGGGTTAATCTAATGAAACTTATAATTTTTCTATGCAAAAATTAATAATATCAGTTTTTACATTGAAAAAGATTGTAATATAGTATATAAGGTTTTGTAAAATGAAGTGAGTTAAAAAGTGGACAAACTCAACTTTTTTGATAAGTTTATTTTTTCTTGGTCATGCAAAGTTCTACTTTGATTTACTTCATTTTTTTAAGCTTTTACGATTCAAGATTTTTTAAAATAAGCTAAAAACCCCTTACTAGAAAGTTCCATAATCAAAATTCTCATTAATCAAATCTAATTATAGTTTTAGGCAAAACTCCTATTAAATTTAAAAAGAATTTGGAGGGAAAAATGATTGAGTTTGTCCACTTGTTAACTTACTCATTTATAAAATAAGTTAACTCAATGTAAACCTAAAATAAGTGAGCTAACTAATGTACTAGATGCTTTAGAGTTGAGTGGATTCACTTTAGACACATGTAACTTAACTATCTCGATGCATTGAGCTTACTATGTGGATAGATATGGGATGGGAGTTGTCTAATTGTTCTAAGTTTTGGCCATTTTCAACAGAATGTGGCCATATAAATATGCACGAAATCACAATTTTATGTTGTTTAAATTGCATTTTTAAATATAAAAATGGATTCAACTTGCTAAAAAACACTTGAAACACTCGGATTATACAGAATTAATCATTCAAATCTACAAATCCAACAATTTATCTCCACATTTCAAGCAAAAATAAAAAAAATTAAACTACAACCATAAATATAATCTCATACTTCTAAATATTTGGATGAAAATCCAAACCTATAATTATGTAGGTGTATTGGATTTACTATATTAAAAGGCCATGTCTATTAAGAATACCAAATTTCAAAAGAATTTTTTGGAAATTTTAGGGAAAACAAAAACCATACAAAAATTCAAAAGACTTTTTTGGAAATTTTATGGAAAACAAAATCACAAGGTTTTGATTGATCTAATATGTTTTGAGTGCTTTTGAGATTTTATTATTATAACTATTTTGAAACCTTTTTTCTCCAAAATAAAATCACAAGGTTTTGATTTAGTATGTTTTAAGTGTTTTTGAGATTTTATTATTATAATTATTTGGAAACAATACAAAATCACACGGTTTTGATTGATTTAGTATGTTCAAAATCACAGGGTTTTGATTGGTTTAGTATATTGTAAGTGTTTTTGAGATTTTATTATTATAATTATTTTGAAATTTTTTTATGTAATACAAAATCACACGGTTTTGATTCATTTAGTATGTATTAAGTGCTTTGTAGATTTTATTATCATAATTATTTTAGAACTCTTTTTTCAAAACAAAATGACAAGGTTTGATTGGTCTAATATATTTTAAGTGCTTTTGAGATTTAATTATTATAATTATTTTTTCAGCTTAAAATTTTATTATTATAATTTATTATTATAATTGTAAAAAAACAGTCTTCCTCGTGAGAAAATCTTCAAGCAACATGACTCCACAAGAACATCAAAATTAATCACAAAACCTCAAACTAACCTATTAAATATATTTTTTTTATCAAAATTACACTAAAATTAACTAAATCAAGTAAGTAAACCTTTCATATTTATAACGCTAATAAATTAAATTTTAAAACACATTTAAATTAAAAATATTAAAAAATAATTAATTACATCTGAGTGATTAACAAAGATTAAAGTTTTGTTAAAGAGTGGAGAGATGTGAATGTGGAATTTTCTGGGCCATATGGAAGAGTGGATTTCATTTTCTGATTCTGTGGCGTTTCATTTTATGGCCATCTGCTTTCCATATAGTAGGGTGGTTCAATTTGGGTTTTATGAATATAGCATGCATTCCCAATTTAATTCATGGGCCTGTTGTTAATTATCAGCGGAAACCTTTCAACGTTCACCAGCCAGGAGTTTGCCACTGTGCTAGTCAAATAATAAAATAAATAAAACTAAGTTAGTCTTAAACTTAATAATAATATATTAACAAAATAAGTTTAAAAAATAATTAAATCTTTATTGTTATAGCAAAAACAACTAACAAGTTTATTTTAAAATATAAAATATAGGCATTGTCTAACTGTTCTACGAAATGGTTTTTTTAGTTGGAATTAGGAGATATAAATCTGGATGAAATCATTATCTTTTGTTGTTTAAAATCCATTTATGAATGTAGAAATGGATTCAACATGCTGAAAAACCCTTGGGGCACTCAGATTATATAGAAATAATCACTCAAATCTAGAGATCTAACAATTTCTCACCGGATTTCGAGCAAATATCCCTGGAAAAGAGTCATTTGGTAGAAAGTTTAGACTACAGCAAAAATATATTATACAGGAGTTACAGGTGATAATTGCAAATACTAAGCCCATTCCCTGTTACAAGCACTACCTATTAACTAGTTGAAGAGTTTCAAATATAAGTCGTGGGATCTAAAAGTAATTCAGATCCGATAGCCTATCGACAGCCTATAATCCACCTGAGGCAGCATTCAATGTTGAGTAACAGGCTCGATATTCTCCACCATATATTTCCATGGCAATACCCAGCTTGTTAAGTAGCATTGAATGCTGTGACAGGTTAAATATAGACCATCGGATCTGAAAGCAATTCAGATCCTACGATATTGTCCACCATATATTTCCATGGCAATACCTAGCGTGTTAAGTAGCATTGAATGCTGTGACAGGTTAAATATAGACCATCGGATCTGAAAGCAATGCAGATCCTACGACCTATAATCCACCTACGACAGCAGATGAAATATAGGTCATCAAATCTGAAAGCAGTTCAGATCCAACAACCTATAATCCACCTGCCACAGCATTCAATACTGCTTACCAAGCTCTGAATATTGACAGCACATATATTTTACACCGAATAAGCAGTAGGGTGTTAGCTGTGGTTGTCAGTATTTTATTTAATGGACAGGCCCGCTTTGAATTTAGTAACAGATAGTTGAATAGTACCCAGGCGTAGAAATTCGTCATTGTTTAACAGAGGTGAAGACCGAGGTAGGGAAGGAGAATTTGTATTTATATTTTTCTTTATTTTTTATTTGTGGGCAATGCGGGCGCCGTCATTGGATGCCGGAGAGGTGAAGATTGCAACTTGCAGGTCTAGTCAATGCAATTAATTAGGGTTTGTGTACCGCTACTGTCAAAAATTGGTGATGGTAGTTTGACGAAATGGCATTTGTTGGGACTCGCCTCGTGAGCATTCATTTCAAGTTCCTGTCGCATCTGTTGTTTCTACTGAACATTTGGTACTGAATGTTTGGTAATTGAATTCGTTCAATCTGGGTTCAATCGTACATGAAAAATCTTTTGATCTTTTGCCGAATCTGACATTAAAATGAAAATTGTTCTTATACATAGGTCTGTCAATCAATCACTCGCCGTTCAATTTTTTTCTAAATTGAATCTTGCTACTTTCTCACAGTTGTGGAGTGTTTCGAAAGATGGACCTTTTGTTTTTCTCTGCAACCAGCGGATGATTTATACAAATCTTCTTAGTTCTCGTGGAGATCTTTTTCAAAGATCGATGTTTCAAAATCCACTAAAACATTGAAAACCTCTCATTGACCTTTTAACTTATTTGTGAAGACGGAGACTTTTTTATTATCAATTTTATATTTGCTCCATGTCCAAGCAACTCAAGACTTAATGCATTTTTTCATGAAATTTTCGAGATAGAGCTACCCTAGCGACGGAGACTTTTTTACTTCTTAAATTTTTTACTTGTCTTCTTCTCTACTCTCATCAAGTAAGTTCAATTCCATTCTTGTATGTATCATGCATTTCATTGTCAAGGCCCTCTCTTCTTCTCTATTTTCATCAAGTAAGTTCAATTCCAATCTTGTATGTATCATGCATTTCATTGTCAAGGATTTGTGTATGCATGTATTTAAAGTTTGTGGGTAGTATTAACTTTGAAAATGATTATTAATCATTGGTCTTGATGATCTAGCACATGCAATATTTCGAAACAACTAATTTTTATTCAATTTTAGATTTAACATAGTTATCAATTTGAGGAGAATCTTCTATTTTAATTTTTTTTTTTAGATTTTGCATTTAGTGGTTATTTTTATTCATGTTTCAAAAAGTGGTGTTACTAGTATAGTAGTACCATTTTCTTTTCTAAGTTAAAATTATAAAATTTGCAACTATGGTTTATAAAATTGCAAACAAAAACAATAAAATTGACCCCAAATAAAAAAATGTATTTCATAGCATCACCCTTCTTTTTCGGGATTGAAATTATAACTTATTTGAAATAGTGGCCTTCACAACCATTGTCATTTCAAACAAAAACCCTAAAATCGTATGTTTTTTGGAGTCAACATTACAACTACTTTAAAACCGTGGCATTAACAATCGATAAAGTTGCAAATAGAAACCCCAAAATCACCTTCTTCAATGAAATATGGTACAACTAGCACATTTACTTTTTGATTTAAGTTTAGAATTGCAACATTTTTAAAACCATGGCCTAGAAAAAAGACACTAATTCAAACAAAATCATAAAAAGGGAAAAATAAATAAAAAGAATATATATATATATATGGAAAAACCCCAAAACAAAGAGAATATATATGTGTATGTGTGTATTTTTTAATAAAAAAAAATAGCAAACTAACCTAAATTTAAAAATACAAAATAAAACAAGCTAGAAAGGAAAAAATTAAAAACAAAAAATTTAATAAGAAATAAAACATTTACAAACATATAAAATAAAAGAAATTAAAAAAATTTAGCAAATAAATTTTTATAAATTTTAAAAGTATATATAGTTGGGAAAAAGTAGTATCAAGAGGAGGGTGATTTCTAGAGTCCCCCATTTCCTTCATTTTTTATTAAAAATCCAAAGAAATTCGAGGTTGAGGGGTGTTACAAAGGTGATTCCAGAAATCCCCTTCTCCCCTACCACTCTCTCTTCCCCTCTCGTTGGCACCCAAGGGGTTGCCACTCCTTTGGTGGGGGAAGGGGGAGTAATTCCAATAAATTGAGAGGGGAGCAGAACAATTTCAAGGATTGCCCTTCCCCTCCTACTCCTTTGGTGGGGGGAGGGGGCATGATTCCATAAAATCGAGAAGAGAGGATGACAAATTTGGGAATCGCCCTCCTACCCACCACACCATCCCTCCCTCCCCTCCTATTGGCACCTAAGGATCGCCACTCCTTTGGTGGGAGGGAAAGGGAGTAATTCTAGGAACTTCCTACCCCTCCCTCCCTCCCTCCCTCCCTCCTGTTAGCATCCAAGGCCCTCCCTCCCTCCCTCCCTCCTGTTAGCATCCAAGGGGCCACCGAGAGGGAAGGGGCCACCGAGAGGGGAGGGAGGGAACACCTCGAAGAACACATTTTTTATTTTTTATTTTTTAATTTATAAAATTTTGCTTATTATTTTTTTTAATTTCATTTTATATTTATACATTTGTGAATGTTTTTATTATTTTTTCTTTCATTTTTCTTTTAATATATATATATATATATATGAACAAAATATGATTGTTCTTTTCGTTTAAGGGTTTTCCTCATTTTTTATGATTTTGTTTACAATAGTATTGATATTTTTAGGTCATGGTTTTAAAATATTGTAATTTTAAGTTTGAAATAAAAAATGAATATCCTACTTGTAGCATGATGTTTTGATTCAGAGGGTGATTTTGAGGTTTCAATTTAGAACATTATCGGTTGTGAAGGCCACAGTTTCAAACAAGTTGTAATCTTAACCCCAAGAAAAAGTGTTTGTACTACTAACACAATTTTTTTTGTTTCAAAGGTCAATTTTAAGGTTTTTGTTTAGACTGGTATTGATTGTCAAGACCACAATTTCAAACAAACTAAAATTTTAACCTTGAAAAGAATGGGCGATGTTGGGAGCACCATTTTTTTATTCAATGGTCAATTTCAAGGTTTTTATTTGCAACTTTACAAGGATTTAAGACCATGGTGGAAAATGTTATAATTCTAACCCCCGAGAAAAAAGGTGATTCTACGAGCACCACTTTCAATTTGGGCGCTAATTTTCATACTTTTGACCCAAAAATATTGGTATTTAGGGATAGAGTTCTTGTTTTGAGGTCACAGTTTTCGTCCATTCAATAATTGTGTTATTTTCAATCTAGTCTACAAAAAATTGTCTTCCAAGTCCCATGTTTTCCTTATTAATGAGTCAAATTGAACACTTAATCGATTTTGAGTCATAGTTCTAGTAGGGATTAGAAGCAATTTTGATTTTTACCCTCCCCTTTGTAATTTTTGGTTTCCAAATCTCTTGTATGATGCATTTGAAATTATGGTTTGTGATGATTCATGGTTTTATTCTTAATCGCACAACTTTCCTTTTACTTTCACTCAATCTCTAACAAACAAATGTGATGGAAAGGGATTGAATATTTGTGTTTTGGTTTTGCATTCCTAGTATGTAATTTTGAGATGCATTTCTTTTAAAATTTTGCTAGAACCATCTACACGTCAACTAAGAAAAGAACTCCTAAATCACAAAGAAAAAATAAGAAAGTAATTGAGCAACATTAGGTTCATGCATAAGAAGTGGTCATTGAATAAGAAGCGTTAGGGTCATGCCCTAACCCCCTAAGTAGATAGATAGGTTGTTATGTATGGAGGTCATGTATAGAAAATAAGGCCCATGTAGTAATGTGAAAGCAATAATTGTAAGATTGATTACTAAAAGGTTTCACCTATGAAAAACTTCCTTCTCTAGAATGTTCCTAGGAGGTAGATAGAACTATATAAAGAAGTACAAGCAATGTAATGAGATGTCTTCGGAAGTATATTGCAATTGGATCTCTACTCATTGGAGGTTTCCCCCTCAAAGAGGCAAGTGAACAATCCCCTCATCAATAAAGGTATAATATTTTGTTGTATTATGGTTATTTTATTGCCTATTGTTGTTGTAATCATGGATTTCTACAATTGATCTAGTTAAATTCTATTATTTCTTCTATGCATCTTCCAATTTACTAATAAATAACACCACAAATCGTATCAAATCACTTTCCTGAGCTAATATTTTGAATCATTTTTTTAGGATAGAGACATATTTCAACGTCTATAAATAACATAGTGATTTTTCATTCAATGGGTAAACCTATGGTAGCAAAAAAATACATGTAGGAAATACAAGTAGTTTCACCTAGTTGGACTCCCTTATAACCCCTCGTTGGTACCCCTTTGAGTAGTACCACATCAATCAACACCTATATATGGAATTTCACTTCCACGTACCCTAGATTATATCAAAATTCCCCTAGGCCACATGAAACCAACTTTAGATAAGTTAATCAACCATCTTGTTTCTATAGTTCACTAAGAACAACACTTGAGAAGATTACTCTCTAATACCTAGGTAATCAGGTAGTACAGCTAAGGGTATGGTCGAGACTCCTTAGTTGGTACCCTAAGAAATTGAGCCAAGTACTAATGTTGTACCCCACACGTATATAAGAGAGATATAGCACGTGGCACTCCCTTTCCCTTGGGACCCTCAATACCCTACTCCATGTTGCCAATCCATAAAACTCCTACATAAACAACATTATTGAGAATTTGTGATTTCTATCACTGGAAACCTTTCTCCCTACTACCAGTCCATGAAATTACTACATGAACTGCAGTATTGAGAATTTGGGAATTTTGTCAACATATTAATATTCAGGTGGGAGTATAACTCAGATAGGAGTAGCAGAAAAAACAAAAAAAAATTGGGTCCTACCCACACCCTTATTTGATACATATCTTAATAGAATCCTTGTGTCAAATTGATCATTGTGATACCATGCTCTAGTAAGTATTTTGGTGAACCTACTCACCCTACTACCAGGTACCTATCTCAATAGACCCAAAACACAGTGTTAATCGCCTTGGTACCACTCCCTAATAACATTTTTCCTAAGGTGTAGAGCTAGCCACCAAATGATCATCCTTGGAAACTTAGTGTGATGAGTTGCAACAAAAAATAGATTGTAGCCACTCCTCTGCTCAACAAAATCTTGATGCCATCAATGACAAACTCACCAAACTGGAGTCACTCCTAGACTAGTTGCCCAAATTCATGGCATTGCAAACTCAATTTGTGAGTTATCAATGACAGGACTAGCCATCCCAAAAGGAAGGAACTAAATCATCCAATCCCACAGGGCCTCACTCTACCCTAGTTGTTCATGACCCTATGACTCAAATGTGGCATAGACTCCCTAAAGTGGATCTCAACAAATTTTATGGATTCGACCCCATGGGATGCGTCACTCAAATGGAACATTATTTTTCCCTACATGGAATCATAGATGACTTAATGAAACTTCATGTGGGTTTCTTATATTTATATCTTGAATGTAGGAAATGGTGGCAATGGAATAAGAACTCCTCAAGAGGCTTATATTTCTTGGACACAATTTGTCTTAGACCTCTATGAATTATTTGAAATAGACACTCATTATTTAGGATGACTGACTAAGCTTAAATAACCCATTATAGTCAAAGAGTTCATCTCCATTTTTAAGCAACTCACCTTCCACACTAAAGGCATGTCTAATACGTTTTTTCAAGAATGATTTAACAGTGGTATAAAAGAATAGATACTTGCACAATTATTATTGGCGCGTCCTATTACTTGGTTGGAATCCCCTCAAAGGGCCTAACAAGAACAAAAGGTGGTAAATGATCAAATTAAAAAGACACGCTTTATTCCTCATCCTCGCCCCACTATCTCTCCCCGTACCAATCCCTCTCCATCGTCTCCACCCCTCAAGATCCACAAGTTAATCCATGTTGAAATTATGGGTTAAAATTGCAAAGCCCCAACTTAAAGGTCTATGCTACAACTACGACGAAAATATTTTCTTGTGCATAAATGTAAAGAAGTGGAACCATAGATCTCCATACATGCCTTGATAGGTATTTCTACTCCCCAAACCCTCAAATCGATTGTATTCATCAAACATCACAAAGCCATTGTCTTAATTGATAGTGGTAGCACCCATAACTTCATTCATCGACGTGTGGCCCAAGAAACACACTGCTACATTCATATTGTGAACAACTTCTAGACCATGATTGCTAATGGAGGTTCCATGAAAACCCATGATGGTAAGTATGGGTCCTCATTATCCATCGATAATGGATGTTCTTCGACTTATTTCTAGATGGTAAAGATGTTATTGACTTTGAACCTCTATCAGAGCTTGGCTCGGATGTGCTTCCTTTCAAATGCAGTGGAAAACGACTCAAGATGCCTAAAAAGCATCATCTCTCCCTGAAAAGGAGGTGATCCAGCCGCACCTTCCAGTACAGCTGTTGTGGTCATTGTGAAAATGTGCAGCTTCAAATTGGTGATTATTCATTGAAAACCCAAATCTGCACTATTTAAATGCATGGTTGTGACATTGAATTGGGTGTTGAATGGCTAAGAACATTAGGTCCAATGACCATGGATTTTTGTGTGTTATACATGAGTTTCTAGTAGGAGGTGAATCACTACATTTTCAAAGAAATCACATTCGGTTGTCCAATGATCATCAACTCCCACCGTATGGAAAATAATCTTAAAAATGGCATCCATGCATTGTGGTTCAATTCAATGTCATTCAATCATTTGAGACACCTTCTCAACCCATCCATCCTAACATGAAAATAGTCTTGGTCAAACAGCAATCCATATTTTAAGCTCCCCAAGGCCTACCACCCTCTAGATGTGAGCATGATCATTATATTCCTCCCATACCAGATAGCCTCCCAACCAATGTACACCTAGCATATCACCATACATTTGCCTAAAAAATTGAAATAAAAAAGATAGTTCAAGAGTTCCTAGCATCTAATATCATTTGCTCTAGTACCAACCCTTATTCGTCATCGGTCATCATGGTCCTAAATAAAGAGGGAACTTGGTACATGTATCCTGACTTTCAATCTCTCAATAAAATAACAGTCAATGATAAGTTTCTCGTTCCTATCATTGACGACCTTTTGGATGAGCTCAAAGGTGCTCAATTCTTTTCCAAACTTGATTTACACTTAAACTATCACCAAATTCACATGAAGGAGTTAGATATTCCCAAAACTACTTTTGCATTTATGTAAGCCATTATGAGTTATTGGTGGTTCCCTTTGGACTTTGCAATGCTCCTTCCACCTTACCGAGTCTCATGAAAAAAAGCATTCAACCCTTTTTATGTCATTTTCTTCTTATCATTTCTTATGCATCTTGATCTATAGTAAAACTTTGCATTCTCTGGTCACCCATGTGGATTGAGTCTTATAATTGCATGTTAATCACCAAATCTTTCTTAAGAGGTCCAAATGTGTATTTGGTATCCCTAAAGTGGAATATTTAGGCCGTATTGTTAGTCGCATTGGTGTACATGTGGATCTGAAGAAAATTCAAGCGATGAAGGATTAGCCCCATCCCAAAACTCTTAAAACTTTAAGCGGTTTTCTTGGTCTCACTAGTTACTACCAAAAGTTCATAAGCAACTATGGTAAGATTGCATCTCCCTTCGAAGCCTTGCTTAAAAAAAATTCTTTCAATTGGTGACGCCACAAAATAGGTCTTCTAGAATTTGAAGAATGTTATGTGTACAACCTCGATACTCTTTCTACCAAACTTCTCTAATACCTTTGTCTTGGAATATGATGCATCTAGTAAAGGAATCAGAGTAGTTCTTGTGCAAGAGGAACTCCCATTGGTCTTACTAGAAAACAACTATGTGAAAGGAAGTTGGGAAAATCAAATTATGAAAAAGAAAGGATGTTTATATAGAATAATGTGGATATCTAGTGTCTATACTTGCTTGAGCAACGTTTCTGAATTCAAATAGATCATCACAACCTAACATACTTCTTAGATAAAAGAATTCTTCCCATCGAGCAACATAAATGGGTCACCAAAATGTTGGGATATGTCTATGAGATAATTGATAAGAAGAGAAAGGAGAATGTGGTAGAAAATGCTCTCTCTCTATTATAGCCCTAAAATGCTCTAATCATGCATACATCACCTTGGCCCTCTTACTTGCATATTTTTCCAAAGCACTGTTGACGAGCTCTTCTTAAAAAACCATTTTTTAGAGCATGTATGTGCCCTGCACCACTACAACCCGTGTACATACGCTTGTTTCATGCTAGACAGCTTGTGTACATACGCTTGTTGAACACTAAACAACATGTGTATGCTTGCAAAAGTTTCAAAAATTAAAAAGTTGTAAGGAATTCGCTGAAATTCATGGGCTATTGGAGGTTTCCCAACCAATTCACCTACTATAGCCTGTCACCTAACCGAATAACCGTCCTTTTGTCATATAAAAGGAATTTTTGGAGTCTCATTTCACAACTAAGCATAAGAACAGTGAAACTCTACCCAATTTCACTTCCCTTCCTTGCCCAAGCATTTACTACCTTTGTTAGTTATTGCCTCGGTATTCCATCTTCAACCCCTTCTCCTTTTATTCAATCCATTCCCTTCCCTTGAGGTGATCAGAAAATTGAGAGAAGAGGCCTATTGAAGGTGCACTTGGAGCATTGTAAAGAGGATCCCAGACCAGGTTCACGGAACAGTGGTCGACACGGATTGTAAGTCTCAGTCTTTGTTTGATGAATAAAAGAATCTCTTTTCCTTGTCCCAAATGATGATGTTTTGTGTATTTTATTTTATTTATACATAGCATTTGATATCTAACCTTAACTCATGAATAGAAACAACATGATTGTAGTCCTTGTTTGCCTAGTTTTGGATGCATGTAAGCCTTGGGAGGAGACTTACAATCACTGGAACTACATAGCTTGAGGAGATCATCACCAGACGTATGAAAGGTAC
Source organism: Picea abies (assembly GCA_900067695.1). NCBI lineage: Eukaryota > Viridiplantae > Streptophyta > Pinopsida > Pinales > Pinaceae > Picea > Picea abies. The sequence continues at coordinate 1,915 of CBVK0101618081.1, read as the reverse complement.
ATTTATTGATCTTTTCCGTTATTGCTTTGTTTTCATTTGTTTTCATATGTTTGGGGTAGAGTAGAAACTAGATTAACTTTTAGACGGTCATTCACTCTGTCTATATCTTAAACCCTAGTATAGTTAAAGGGGGGATTTTCCCACTAGCACTCTTGAAGGCCCTTAATGAACCAATGGAAAATAAACAAAAAGAAACTATTTTGCTGACAAATAGAAATCCCCATCTAGCACTATTAATACCAAATAGAAGTCATCAGTGAATGCAACAATTACTAGAAAAAACTATATTACATCTCAAACCCCACCTTTTCTTTTGACTTTTGAAAATTTTAATAAGAATTTCCATAATTATCTGGTTGATTCAGGAACCACATCAAATGTGATGTTGTATTTTGTTTGCAAAAGTTTAAATGCATAACCAAGAAAGTGTACTACTCATATAATCCACTTAGATTGATCAAAGCTAAAAGTAATTGGTGAATTAAAATAATTTCTTATCATATTAGCTCCAAATCCCACAGTTCACCTTGAAGTAATTGATATTATTATTGTTTTTTTTAGTAAATAAAAGAAAATATATTACCTTAAAAAAGCATCATGCCAGTAATTCAAAGTCTTCCACCTGTTCCGCCACAGCAGGGAAACCAAAATAGGTGGTTTGCAGAAAACTTAGAAAACATGACTAATGCTAGAAACCATGATGTGGCTTGTGTCATGCACCATAAAACATGTCTAATGCCAGAAAACATAACATGGTTGTTTCCATACACCAGAGAATTTAGAAAAAACAAAAATAATTGAAGTTCGTTCCTGATGTGAAAAAAGAGAGAGAAGCTAGAGCTTTGGCAAACCTAGGCATCCTTCATTGTTGTAGGTGAAGACAAACCTTTGGCCGCATGTCGGACAATGCTTCTTATCTGGTGCACCCGACAAGGAGTCAAATAGGAGGTCCATGCATCAGCTGAGGATGCTTTGATTGTAAAGTTGGTCCTCCAGGTTCTGCCACATATCTAAGATTAGTTGAAGGTGGTCATCCAAGAAACGGTGTGGGTTGAGAATAGGTTGATCAAGTCTCCCAACTGTATCCTAATGAGGAGTTGTGTCTGCATCAAAAGTTGTTGGTGGAATTTCTTCCATGGCCATGGAGTTGTGTCTGCATCAAAAGTTGTTGGTGGAATTTCTTCCATGGCCATTCCATGGGTAGTGTTTCGGGTTATCCAATCTGTCAACCAACTAGAGGGAATTTCTTCCTTAACCATACAGTCACCTTCCTCCAATGGGAAGGCCTAGGGACCGGTGATGATGCAAGGCTCTAGAGGGGCTTCCGAAGTTTGCGTCTCGAGAGGAGGAATTTCTTCATCAACTGGGAAGCTTCTAGGATCAAGCATGGTATCAAAGAGGGGAGGAGGCAAATGTTGATTGCTAATGGAAGGAGGAGGAATCTTAAGCCAATTATGTCCAATTCCAGGAGAGATGGTGGTTGGAAGAGAGGGCTGTGAGGGATCAGGGTGGTTGCGTCGAGCAATGAAGCTATAATACGTTGGCCCTATTTTGGGTTTACCCCGCTCTCTGGGAATGGTGGAAGAGTTGCAATAGAGGAGGGAGAAAAGAGAAAAATCAGAGTTCTAGTCCAGAGAAGAGTAGGCTAGAGGCACAACTTCGGTGAGGTGAAGACTAAAGAGGGTAACTAGCATAGGGATGGAAGCCACTGGACAGAGGGGAAAATGCCTGTAGTGTGAAGGCTTGGAATACCAGAGAACAAGAGAGCCAGCAGAAAATGAAGAATGGTAGAGTGCATGTGGGCGCTTACCTTCATAGAGGTCGATGAAGTGATTGATCGAAGCACCATGAAGGTGGAGGTGACACCAAGCCGATGCCTCGTACCTACTTCGATACTCCAAATCTGGTTCGCACG
>CBVK0101618074.1:0-11895 GCA_900067695.1 Picea abies | reverse complement strand
TTGTCTTCTAGGGTTATTAGCCAACTAATTAGGGTTTCTTCTTGCTTCCCCAAATATTCTATTCTCATCAAGTTTACACGTGGAGGTAAATACCTCCCGCAGATACCATAATATCAACACAACCAAGAATCTAAAAACACTTGAAGGCATTGAATTCCATGTGAAAAAACATCTCATAAAATATTGATAACAGTGTTATATTCAACAAAATTATTGGTAGTTTCTCTGAGACACACACCTCCAAGAGACACTAGCTGGCTAGTAGACGAATAAATCACCCAAGTCGTGGAAGCCAAGTTCTAAGAATGGTGACTGGAACCATCTATGTATCCAATATAAACTGATGATTCCTCGGGAATCTACCACACAACATAAGCACACAATAATCACTAATGTGAAAAAACGTCAAACTTCAAAGTAAAGTTATGTACAACAATAAACACTATTTAAAAAAGGACTAGTACTAGAGCTGTGAGGCTCAACCATAGTCCTTTTTAAGGTAGATCCCATTTCCAGGCTCAGAAAACACATTCCCTTCATAATATACTAGCTCATAAGACCCTTTTTCCAACACCTGTCGCAAGATATATCAACCATACCACATGGGGTTTAACTTTCCTGCACCTAGGGCATCCTTGTTTTTGTCATAAACTAAGACAACGTCTGCTTCAGAGAACACCCTAGAAAAAATAGACTTGTCATACTAAGACTTGACTCTTTTCTTCTTATGTGCTTCTTTTTCCATTGCCACATCTCGACGTTGCTCGTCAAGTTGTTCAAGGTAAACAAGACATTATTCGAGTTGAGTTGTATCTGGGAGGAGCTCTACAATGATTTTGAGCGAAGGGATTTCACACTCAATAGGAAAGACTGCTTCAACTCCATGGATGAGTTGAAAAGGAGAGAAGCATGTTGCAATCTTAACTAAGGTTCGATAAGCCCATAATTTCATATATAGCATTAAATGCCAATTCAATCTGGTTGAGTCGATCGTCCTTATCAATATCATTTTTAAGGATTTGTTAATGACTTCAAATTGGTCCTTAGCCTAAGGATAGTAGGGAGACGAGTGCTTCTGTATAAAACCCATTTTTTATGCTAACTTTGACATCATGCAGTTATGAAAGTGACTTCCATGGTTAGTGACAATCTCTCTTGGAACTCCAAACCTGGCAATAACCTAATTGAAAATGAAAAGTGTGGTGGTTTCACCATCATTCACAATTGTTGGCATAGCTTCATCCCACTTAGTGAAGTAGTCCATGACCACTATGATGTAACGACGCCCCCTAGATGAAGCTAGGTGGAATTTCATAAACTCTACCCCCCACTTTATGAAGGGGTCAACAGTAATGATGGGAATCATGGGATCAGGGTACGCGCACATCTTCTTTATGAAAAATTGACAAGGATTTCATTTATTGTCCACCTCAATACAATCCTTAAATATAGTAGGCCAGAAATAACTGAGGCACAAAATATTTTGGGTTGTTTCCAACCCTGATAGATGACCGCCACATCTTCCACCATGACATTCATTTAATACTACTTCCACCTCTTCATGAGTGAGGGAGCGATGAAGGATTGAGTCTACCCCTCATTGATACAATGTGTCGGCGATAATGAGATAGTTTTTATACATATGATGAATACGTCGTCGCTCATCTTGTGAATAGTGTGGGGTAAAATTCAAAGTCTATATATATATAAGGATATCTTCGTACCAAGGGTCAATAAAAGAGATGAGTAAGAAATGCTCATCAGGGAATGAGTTGAAGACTTCTCCCTTCTCATTTTCAATCGGAAACTCTGACATTAATTTGGTGAAGAAAAAATATTTCTTAGATTTTTCTGAAGAAAAATCCAAGTCGAATTCTTGAAGCATCACAATCCATTTGTTGTACTTCCCACCGACAATTCACCATGTCAAAACATATTGAAATGGATTAACAACGGAAACGACGGTTGTCTTTCGCAATAGAATGTAATGACGAAGACGTTGAACAATATGAAATATTTCCAAGGCCAGTTTCTCGACATGAGAGTACTTAAGATCAGGACCCAACAAAGCATGACTTAAGTAGTAGATAACGTGCTCTTGGAGCTCGTCATATTCTTGAATCAAGAACATGTTAATCAAGGATTTTGTTGCCGCCAAATATAACAAAAAGTCTCGATTATAATTAGGGGGACTCAACAAAGGAGTTGAAACCAAAGCCTTCTTTAATGCATCGAAAGAGCGCTAAGATGCTTCATCCCAACATAATGGGACCCCTTTTTTCAAAAGGTGCATGAAGCCTTTCATGATATTGGCATAGTCAATTACAAATCGTCGAAGGCAATTCTCCTTTCCTTGTAAGATTTGAAGTTGTCATATTGTATGCGGGGGAGGCAAGTGAGTGATTGCCTCAACCTTTAAGGGGTCAACCATGATCCCTTTCGTTGAAATGATGAATCCCAAAAGACGTCCATAGGTCACGCAAAATATGCACTTATGCGGATTCAATCAAATTCTGTAGTAACGACACCTTTCGAAAACAAGGTGTAGATGTAACATATGTTGAGATCTTTTTCACGAATGATTCGTAAGATCATCCAAATATGTGTCCACTATGTGCTTCAAATCATGAAAGGAAAACTTCATGGCCCGCTGAAATGTGGCACCAGCGTTTTTAAGGCCAAAACGAATCTTCTGTGTTTTTAAGGCCACAGACAGATGAAAGTTGTCTTGTGTTTCCCTTTTGGTCAGATCTTAATCTGCTTATAAACCAAAAAAACATCCATAAATGAAAATATTTCACTTCCCATGCACTCGTATAAAATATAATCGATAAATGGTGCTGGAAAATTGTCTTTTAGACAAGATTTGTTCAAGTCCCAAAAATCCATACATATGTGAATCGTGCCTTGCTTCTTATCAACCAAAACAGGGTTGGAAACCCATTCCGTCAAAGGAATTGGATAGATGAATCCTACTTTGAGAAACTTCTCTACCTCAACTTTGATCATTGTTTCCTTCCTAGGATTTACTGGTCGCAACATTTTTCGAATCGGTTTAACATTCTCATAAGTTTGAATCTCATGTTGAACTATCCGAGGATCTATTACTGGCATCTTCTCATACGACCAAGAAAAAACATCTTGAAACTCTTTAAATATGGTCATATACTAACAAAACTTGTCTTGAGAGCACTCCACTCCAATGAAGACATTTTCAACGACGTCATGGTTCTTAGAAATGTTAATCGGGATGGTTTATGATATACTTGTAATGTTCCCCTTGGTGTAGAAATCGTGCATGACCAAGGGGTTCACCATCTGATTAACACTCTTACTCACAATTGACTTAAATTCTCCATTTTCCATACGAATGTTCTTGGGGAGGAAATACGATCTATGATGCATATCCTCCCACAAATTTTCAGCTCCAGTCATTGCCTCAATGATAAAAAAAAATTTAGGGAAAGACAATGCCAAAAAAATCTTGGGAATTTCAATAATTTTGAGCCCAAATAGACTCTATAAAAATAGCATCCTCCTCCATTAATGAAGGAGTTTTATCTGGGTCCCCAGTGGCCTGTTGAATAGCTTATTAAGTGACCTTGGTTGCAAACAAAGGTACATCCATTCTGGTGTAAATGTGGTCTTTACTCACATCACACAACAAGGGTAACATCCACGGATCATATAAATATGATGTTCTAAACAAAGCGACTCTCGAAGAGAAAGTCGATGGACTTGAATTTTGATATCTAACCAGGGTGGCATGAAGATACGAAATTGGTGAGGAAAAATCAAAATATCCCATAAGAGCAGGATACATCTGACAACTGATACTCTCAATTTCCATATGATAGTTTTAGATCCATGGAATTGTGTATCCTAGATTAGCCGTGGCCTCAGAAAGGTTGGAAGCCACCTTGTCGATGGCTACTATTCTTCCCTCATGGGGAAAGAATATAACGTGAAACACTGACGAGACGACAATTGTCATGGCATAATACCAACTCCTCCCAAGCAATAAATTATATTCGAGTGGTGCATCGACTACTTCAACCTCTACACCTGATAACTTTCCTCATAAACTAACTAGAAAGGAAGAAATAATACCATGGGGTTGGAATGATCGTCCATCAAAAATCGCCAAGAGATTCAAGGAAGGGGAAAGCTCTGGAGACCCAATATCTTTCCATCAAGACAAGGACATTACACACATCAAATACCCTTCATCAATGATGGTCCTCTTGATCAGATGATGATTAGAAATGGCATTGATATGGAACGCCATGTGATAGGGAAGACAAGGCTTGACATCGGTGGCAACGAACTTCATCACGATATGACTAGAAGAATCAATAGCTCCTATTGTAAAAAACAAAACGGCGCGCTCCATGGGGGCAATTTGGATTACTTCCAAAGAAGACATTGCACATGGTGTTTGAGCCAAGTCTTTAGTGATAAAGTAGTTGGGGGTGGCTCTTACATTAGGGTTGTGCATTGTCCATTTATATACACCCTTAGGTATGTGCAGTGTTGTCTCTTTCTCAGGTTTCTCTATATGTAGAGGTGTTTGATCCTCTGAAGCCTTTTTTCCTTTGTCTTTCGACTCTAGGTTATTATAATCTTGATTTCTAGTTGGCAATTCTATGGTCCCTAGATTATTATGACTAAGAATACTCATGACTCCTTGGTATCTGTGTGTCTGAGGTGCACTTGATGTGCCCCCTTGCTAGTTGAGGTTGAACGAATCACCCTCCAAGTTCTTCCCTTGTGGGAAAGGATTGTCCAACACAATGGGTTGTTTTTTTTGTTGTTTCAACTTCACAAGGTGTTGGGATTCTTCCATTTGTGGGCATTGATGTGTAATATGATCGTCCACACAAATATTACAAGGGAACTTTACCTTCCTTTTTTCATCTTTTTCCCTCTCAACATTCATATCAAATTTTTTATTATTGCCCCCAACAACTTTCTTTCCCTTGCCTTTATTTTCTCCAGGATGTCGAGGGACCTTATGACTCTTCGAGTGCATAAAATTTACATCTGAAAACTGGGTGTCAGGGGTGGTTAATCCATGGGCCTGATCAATCGCAGGATATTGGATAGCCAAGTTTTGCATCTAATTTGTGACCAGATTTGTGGCTTTACTTTACACGAAACCCACAATTCCATCAGCATGTGGATCTGACTTTGTATTTTCCAAGTCGAGAGTAAACCTCTATGCATCTTACATAATCTCATAGAGCATGCTATATTGAGAGTAAATAAGATATAATTGTTACGCCCTAAAAATCACTTGCTCTTCTGAAAATACTCTCGAAGTCGCAAGGTCCTTGAGATATACGGGAGTAAATATTTCAAGAACCACTCAAGGAGAAAATCTAGTGGGACCATTTATTTAATCAAGCTCTTCCATCTCCTCTATTCCAGAATGTGATCAAAAATGTGCATAGCCTTGTTCTGTTCAAATTTGTCTAGAAGTTTTGTACCGACATCATATCAAACAGGGAGTTTGAAGTGGTTAAGGAACACCATGGATAAGTCACCAAACATGGTGTATCTCGCCCTTTCTATTTATATGTACCACTTCACGGAACCTCTAGTGAGAGTGCACTGAAAAATATGCAAGTGAATCGAGTCATCATTCAATGAATTAGATGAAAACCACAAATGGAATGTCATCACATGGTCTTGTGGATCTTCACCACTTTTTCCTTCAAATTTGGGTACATCCGAAGGTAACTTGGTTGGGACTACAAGCCAACAAGGATCATTATGAATAGTTTCATTCATCAACTTGGATAGGTCTGGAAAATGCAGTGTTTCCAGAAATGGTAGCCTAGTCTGCGAGATCAACTGATTAGAAGCTTGAAAAGAGGACCCTGGATTGTAATTGGCACCAAGTTGCTAGAAAGATTTCGCGAAAGGACCAGGGCTTGGGATAAAACCTTTTTGACCCTGTTTGAATGGAGGAAAACCTCCACCTATCTGGTTCCCAAAAGGAAAACCAGGGTTTCCCCCAATGGACCCCCCTTACGAAGGAAAAACTCTAGGTGTGGGGTTAAACTGACCAGAAAAGGGGTTTCCCCCTTGCGACATCCCTTGCATGGGATTCTACTGGCCTTAGAGAGGGGTACCCCCAATGACATCTCTTGCAAGGAGAAATGTCATTGCATGTGAACGGATTGACCTTGGAAGGGGTTTCCCCTTGCCAAAACTACAGATGAGGTGAAAGGGTTACTCTCGAACCCATCATACAATGTGAATGGGGTCGAAGTGGATGACATACTAGAAGACTGAGATACGCTACCATAGAAGTTCCCCAACCCCGGGCGAGGTTAGGGTCGGAAGAAGGGAAAGCCTCGCTCCTGACGAATGGGGATGACGTAGGAATATGATCTCCACCCCATGGAAACACTTGGTAAGGAGTCGAAATCCCTCCTAAACCAACACTTGATGCATGGGACGTCAAATGAGAAGCAACCAACATGTTTAGCATGTCCATAGATGACATATCGTACAAAAAAAAAAATTGTTTTTTACAATAGAGATGCAACTACACTCATATCATGAGTGGGACCAATGACCAACAAGGGAAATTTTTGGTCGAAGCAGTGAATTTTGAATGACTGACATCATTTGTTTGAATATACACACCGAGAGGAAATATTCCTCCAGTGACAATCACCATGATGGGATTTGCATGGAATCTCGTTGCAGACACTGGCATAGTGTCATTAATAGCGGCCCGGTGAAGAGGGATATTATCAACAAGATATGATATGGGAGGTGGGACTTCCACCACAGGGAACAGATAAGGACCAAGTAACAGAGGATTGAGACATGGAGTGAAGTCTTTGGCTCCAATATATTCAATTATTACTTCCTCTGATTTCGAAGCATGAACTTCTAGAGGTTTTGAGTTTATGATCTCGGTCTGATGAGTCAACGCCAAATTTTCAGATGAATCAAGTCGACACCTTAAAGGAGGTGGAGGAGAATCATTTCTCCCCCTAATTAAGAGGAAGGCATTGAATTTTCCCCGATCTATGGGGTGGTTGGTCAGCCACTTTGAGGTGTCAACTCTCTGTGGGACCACGTTACATGACAACTTAAGAAGTTCTACAATCGTTGAACACACCACTAGAAAAAATCCTATATGGAAACAACAAACACAAATAGGCCTTATTAATATTTCAACTCAAGTGGATTAGGTCCCGAGACCGTAATAATCACAAGGTGGGGTAAAGGCCTTTCGGATGGAGGCATGGTTTGATTAAGTCTCGTGGACCAATGAAGGAAGGAATGAGAAGTAGTTATCCCACCCTCCACTAACCATCCTTATCCGATGCAAGTACCCACACTTTGCAGGGAACCCTCCAGTAGTATTGAAAATTGTGATGTGAAATCCACCCTAGATACCATGGAAAACCCTTGTAGTCACCTTTTGAGATCCCTAGGAATGGCCACTAAGGTCACCAACTCCTAGTCAGCATCCAAGGGGTACAATCGATAATCAGGATTGAACGTATGGGCAGAGTATCTAAGCCTGAAGCCTCAAAAGCACCACCTCTCATGGAGGTATGGGTACTAACGAAACCCCCAATATACGATCTTTATGCTACGTTTAGTTAAGCTCTGGAGGGGTGTCTCCTTGAATCTCCTTCACACAACCTCATGTTTATCTCTTGTGTTATAGGAGGCTCCCGTATATACATATACGATGGTTGGATTCAGACTCTCCCTAGCTTAGACTCCTACGTTTTTTTTATGGCCTTGGAGAAATTTACTCTCCACCCTAAACCAAGGCCCTAGCCTGAACTTGTTTGTGTGCCCTATAAAATTAAATATTTCTAAGAAATTTTTAGTTAATCGTTCATTTTAGTGCTTGTTTTTACTCAAAAAAAGGCACATATGAAACTTGAATGGTTTTTATGACATACTCCAAAATAAAATCACGTAAGAACATAATGCAGTGTGATGTTTCTTCAAATGAAAAAGGTGTGCAACAATGCTTAAAACCAAACTCTTTTCTTTTCAACAATGAAAAAAATGTATTTTTTGGATGCAAAAGTTAAAACACTTCATAATGCAAACTAGAATATTCCTTTGAAGGAAAAACGCAAAACATAAATGAAAAACATTACAAAAAGAGGTTCTTTTCTTTGAAAAAGGCTACCACTACCAAAGCAAATTATAATGCATGACAAATTGAATTCTCGTTAACTAAATATTTTCTTTCAATAATCAAAGGAAAGGGTTCAAGAAAAGAAGAAACTTGGAAAACAAGTATATTTTTTGTTTTTTTGTCTAAAAGAAATGAAATGCAAAACAAATGAGATTTTCTCTTTCTTTTGTAAACAAGGAGAAGCAGGTATAGATAAAGAAAGCAATCAGCCCAGAGTAAATGAAAACTCGGCAAGACTAGATATGTAACTCAGTAAAACAAGACTGACCTCTTAATCAACCCAAAAACCTTATAAACAAGAACTGACTTCAAAAAAAGAAAGATCTTTTTTTTTATGTGATGAACAAGTTTTGAAAGACTTCAAAAAGCACAAAGCAACATGAAATACACTTAGGAGGCTCAGCCAAAACTGAAGAACCAACCAAAACTTCCAGACTGTGAGAGAGATTTTTCAAAAAACCTCAATTTTACATAGGTCTGCGACTATGTATACTAAGGCTCACAGATATCCGTGGGTCATACATAGAAAAAATGCGGATGTCCACGAGATATAGAACAGAAAGTTTTGGATGGGCTAGAAATTTTTGAAAAATTAAAAAACCACTCTAGAAGGGGGGCTTCCAGAAACTTTACCAAAAGTTTCTAAAAGGATAAATATTTATGCAAGAAATATGGAAAACATAGAAAAATCACAAAAAGCAATAGAAAAAAAGAAACCCTAAGAAATGACCCAAACTAGGAGACTCCCTAGTATGGTCACCACTTTTGATTAAGGGATTCCCCCCTATGACCTTGGGTCAAGTCATAGCAGAGAAACACTGAATTTAGAAGACATAACCTACCCTCATTTATATCAATGCATACAAGAAATAATGGATTTTTATAAAGGGAGAGACATAAATAAAGAAGGAGAGGCCTCACAACTTGAATCCTTCATTCGATGTCAATCCCCACTCTCCCTTCTTGAAGCACTCCTGATATCCGTCAAAACTATCCTTCAATAGGAAACCAAGAATAAACTACTACAAGGTAGTTATACATTCAAATAGAATATATAATAGCGATGGATTCAACCATGTATAAAATACATTAGCATATAATGAACTAATAAACACACAATAGGAGGGAAAGATAACTCTTTTATTGACAAAAATGTGAGAAAGGTATTTACAACCTGAGTCAACATTCAGTATTGGTTTAGAGAAAACTTCCTTGGATTCCTCCAAATACCTTCAAGCATCAACTTAGCGGTGAGGCTCTTCCTTGGATAACTAAACAGGGATAGGAACACACCCTATAGTTATATAGATAAAGGAAGGAACATTGGAAAGTATTTTCCAGGTATGGGTTGCTACTTAGAGATTGAAGGGATTAGGGAAGCTTGCCAAAATTTTGTCAGCATGATCTTGCACCTTTATTATTTTTCCTCATACATGCAATCAATGGTGCATTTATACCATCCTTGGGAGTTTAAGGAGGTTGAATTCCATTTGGTACGAGATTAGGGAGGTTGGGAAACAAGCCCAACCGAAATCCCCACTCGAAAAAGTGGAATTATTTTACTTTTTCCATTTTTTGAGGGCATTCATGGGCTGCAAGCTAGAAAGGCATGGATGTCCACATGTTGCACAAAGGAAACCCACGGATATAAGAAAAAGTCAAGTTTTTAGGTGACTTTTATGAGGGAAGTTGGGATTTTTATTAGAAATCTATGGGAATGGTCAGACCATGTCACAAATGCATAGGTGTGGTAATTTGTGCTATAACACAAAGATGTTAGGGAGAGATAGAGTTAGAACATACTATAACAAAAAATAAATCATTGGTTTTTTGAAAAGAAAACAAAATTAAAATACTAAAAAGAAGTATTACCAATATATAAATCTACCAAAATAATTACCTTAATGAAGGTATGTTAATCATGAGTTTTTACCCCACCAAATTCACCTTTCTTCATTAAGATATTCTTTACGTTTGAAGAAAATCCCGTGGGAAATTTAATTTTCTGAATGACCTATTTTACAACATTCCTTTCCTACCGTGTAAATAACCATGGAAGACTATTTTAGTGTCCATTTTTATTTGAATCATTCAAATTTTTCATTGCATGATTGGCTTCCTAAATATCACTACACGTTTTGACAATTTTTTCTTTGCCACTCCTTCCATATAAGATTCTCTACAATGTTCATGTTACATTCTTCTCGATATGCATTGTATCAAATAAATGAGCTATTTGTAAGTACTCATAGTAGAGAAATCTATTGAATTGTATGGGGTAATTTTTTATTCCTCGTGGAATCCCATCAATGCCTTGACGAACTTTATGAAACACAAATGAAAATACAACAATGATTGTTAGATACGGTAAACATAATCCAATACAAATAAAATTTGTAAAACATTTTGTGTGATGCATACTAGTCGAATTGGTTACCTTGATGATTTCTATTATATTCCAACTTCCATAGGTGAGGTGTCATTCTTCGTGGTTTTACTGCAGTCTCTTATTTCCCATTGAAAATATGCTTTTTAGTAGTTCAATACCTATGGTTCTTAGGGAGGAAGTTGTGAAATTCACAAAGGACCTATCTAGACAAATTCACACAAAGAATGCAAAAAGAACCAAAGAGAAAGAAGCAACAATGAGACAAATAATTGAGAATGAATGTATTATTCATATTAAATTGAATGTCATGAGTATATGTTTATAAGACTCTCTATGAGAGAGGATTAAACCACACTAGGTTGAGGTTCTAGTGCATGCACATGTAATAACAAAAATAAGCTCCCTCTTAGTATCAGTTAACTAGCCATAAATGGAGTTAGCCATGCACATGTGAGAAATCATGCATACAACTCATGCATGTATAACAATAATCCATTACTAATAATAGAAATGAACACTTAAGGAGAAGTGTTCACTTATATAGGAGAATAATATTCTCACTTAAGTGCGCTCTCTACCCATGAAATAGGAATTATCTCCTAAAACTAAGGAATGAAGTACTCTTCCTCCTAGAAAATAGGAATTTACCTAATGGTGGTTTATGAGCCCATGGTTTTGGAAACCCATGGTATTACATATAGGAAGCCACTGGCTAAAACTAAACTTTCTATAAATAAGCATGCTATAAATAGCAATCCTCCTAAGTGGTTTATGAGCCCATGGTTTTGGAAACCCATGGTATTACATATAGGAAGCCACATGCTAAAACTAGACTTTCTATAAATAAGCATGTTTTAAATAGCAATCCTCCTAAATAGTAGTAAAATGTGCATGTACTCCAACACCCCCTTTGAAGCACAAATAGGGTGTGAACAATGAATGAGTCCCAACAATTTGCAGCCATGTTAGGTACCCATTTTACAATGCATCTAATGAATGAACATTGAAAAAAAAAGGAAAGAGAGAAACAATCATCGGAAACCCCCCCCAAAAAAAAAAGTATAATGCATCAAACAATGAAGAAGGAAAGAAAGAAAACTACTAAGAAACTGTGTCATTCACTCCAAGGAGACCTCGCAAATGTGCAAGTTTATGCTCGGTGAATATTTTATTGAATATGTAGATGTTTTTCTAGATCTAATGAAGTAGATGCACCAGTGAGATGTCCCCGTTGTTATTGGATAAATCGATAGGTGCGGACACTAACTAATCTCCCTAGATCCACCTGGATCTAGAAAAAAACACACCAGAACATGAT
>CBVK0101618018.1:0-12178 GCA_900067695.1 Picea abies | reverse complement strand
CTGAGATGGACGAGATATACAGAAAGTTACTCAAGGTTTCCATCCCTAGTCAAAAGAGATGGGAAGATTTGTGTTCTTTACTTGAGTAAAAGTGATGTGGAGTTTCAAGTCAGCATGGAGTAGACAGTCAAGTCAAATATTATGAGTCATCGACTACTTCCACAAAATCAGCACCAAGGATCCGAATAGATTAGCAACATTCCTATATTTTGTAATTTGAGATCTAGTTAGTTAGATTTGTTCTCCATAATATCTTGGTCATTTATGACAGGATCTTATGTAAATTATTGTATAAATACTTCTTCCTTCAAAGTATTGAGGGTTGATTTTTTCACCCAAGGAGCTATTGTGTAATATTTTCAAAAGGATCGACCAGTAATAAAACAAGCCAATTTACAGGATTCTTGTGTCAAATTGTTGGTGATGTTTCTTTTTCTTTGTTAAATGTTTTCCTATTCTTTGTGATCATTTATGTATTTCAGATTCTAATCATTAAAAGGAAGTGAATAGAACATAATTTATCTTGCATACTCTGTGTCTAGTCTTTTAATGGTCTATATGTTTTTCATCTGATATTAAGTAAGGGAATTCTTAACTACTCCTTTGCTTTGTATATTTTCTCATATTTTCTGTCTTACCCATCTCATTTAATCTTAATAGATCCAATAGTTTTACTACCCTTCCCTGTGAAGAAACATCATAAAAATATGAATCTAATTCTGATGTTTAATACAGACCCCATAGCCCAATGAAAATTTGATGCATTCCTTCAGCAAAATTTTATAAACAAACAAACAAATTTGGACTATCACAACTAGCCTAATATATAAAAACCTAAACAAATCTAAATCATACAGAGAGATCCCTCTCTGAGACTGGCAGGGCTATATCCCAGTTTCAAAAGTGGTTTTGATAGTTAACTCTATCAATTTCTTCTACCCTTGACAACCTCTGGAAATTACAGAGTGCTAACATAGTGGTGACTCTACTGGGGAGATGAACAAATATTCCAACTTTATGAATTGTCTTGCCTAGATAAGAAAACTTTATTTATGAGCAATCAAAGATATATTTTTCAAGAGATAAATGTTCAGAGGTTGTTAAAATTTGTAAATAGTTAATTAGGCTTCTAAAAGTTTAAGTTTTGTCTCCAAAAATAATTCATACCAGATCTCACCCTGATCCAGAACCTGTAACAGTAGTAGATAATCTAGAAAAATTAATCAGAAAAAGAAGCACAACAAAAATTCAAGGGAGTAGTAGTCCTCTTCCTAGGGCCACTTCTCTTCTTGAGAATCTTGTCTCAATCCAAGATATCTAGTTTGATATACCTTTTGAGCATATCCTTTTCACGACCAAATATGATAGCTTTGTGGAAGAAACAATCCTAGATCAAGCCATCCTCCAACCTAGAACCCCTAAAAGACACTCTCCCGAAGTAGATCTCGATCAGCAAATCCTCCAAATCCTCCAAGACTTTGAGAAATTACAAGGTCTAGCATCAGAATTTGATCAAGATTTTCACAAAGCTTACTTTCAACAATCTATTGAACTTTCTTCCCTTTCCATCTCTACAACTTCTATTAACATGCAAATAAATCATCCTACATCTCCCAGCCCTATTTAGTCAACATCTTCTATTACTTCTCCAACAATTGTATAGGTTACAATCCAGCCTAATATAGAAGTTATTTTTAACCAACCTCCTCCATCAATCATGGCAGCAAGATATGATCTCCTGGTTTTGGTTTCTACCTTACATAACATGCCCCGGAATTATCAAACTAGGATTCCTCAGTTTGATGGCATTGGAACCCTTAATGCACAACAACATGTGGACAAAATGAATGACTTCTTCAATTTACTGGAAGTAGATGAGCCAAATGTCCAAATGAGACTCTTTGAACAAATTTTAACTGGTGAGGTTAAGAAATGGTTCAAATCCTTACCAGTTGATAGCATTGTTGATATTACTACCTTTCACCGATCTTTTCTCAATAGATGGGAAATAAATAAAAACCCACTACAAATCTTATCTGAATATGAAAATATCAAAAGAAACCAAGGGGAAACTGTATAGGACTATTGCACTCGTTTCAATAATATCTATAATGCAATTCTTGCTAACATTAAACCTCTTTAAGGCTTGGCTTTGATAAAGTTCCCTAATGGGTTTGATGTTGATATGTTGTACCAATTGAGAGAAAGAAACCCTGCAACTCTGGAAGATATGCATAAATGTGTTGTAAGTGTTGAATCAAACCTATTGGCTAGGAGAGCTAGGCAAAGAACATAAAGGAGAGTCACAATCAAGGAAGAACCATCCACTTCCACTGTAGATTCCAAAATAGATTATTTAGTTAGAACTATGGAAATAATGATGGAGAGATTAGAAATCACTGACAAGAACCCACCTAGAGAGAATCAACCTGCCCCTCAAATGAAAAATCATGATTTCATGAGAAATCCTCCCCAGATCAGACAAAGAGAGCCTATAGAACAACGAGAACAGATAAGCCTTGATCAAAAAATTAGGCCACCCTCTTAGGAAAACTATGTTGATGAGGGGGAAGAAACTATTGAGGGACTAGATGACATTCACATAAATTTTATGGGAGTTAATAATAATGATTCCATCTTTCTTACTCAAGAAGAACAAGACATTTTTCTCCTTTCATGGACTGAATTAGATGAGGAAGAATCAGAACAAAAAGCCTTTGAAAATGCAATAATGGAAGTTCATAGGAAATACAAATTGAGAAGTAAAAAATCTAATGAAAACCCAACCAACAAAGCTTCTGAAATTAAGAAAACCTTAGATACTCTTGCCAAGAAAGTTCCTGAAAAGAAAAACTAAGAGGCCCCTACAAAAAGAACACTTGACTCTATACCAAGGACAACTCAAACTGAGGTTTCCTCCACCAATCAGCCCAATCCTACTACACAGAAGAATGTAGCTGAGAAATCATACCTTCACAATCAAAACAGAAATCCTACCACATTCAGTCTAGAAAGTGAATTGGTGAAACTTAAAATACCTATTCCTTTGTCAGACTTGATGAACAAGAATTATTACAGATCACAAGTGATCAAAGCCTTGAACATAGAACTAGGAGTAGGTATAAACACAATGAACATTGCTGATGATCAACAAGAACTGTTGTTTGGGCCTGAAGTTGAGGGAAAATATGAAGGTGGTTACGTTCCTCCTTTTTACATCAGTTTAAATGTTCATGATAAGACATTACACAATGTCATGCTAGACTTCAGTGCTTCACATAACCTTATTCCAAAGGTTGTGATGGAGAAATTAGGGCTTGACATCACCAGACCTTACAAGGATTTATACTCCATTGATTCAAGTAAAGTTAAATGCATAGGTCTGATCAAAGACTTGTGTATTACCTTGGCACAAATCCCAGCCAAAAGCATGGTAATGGATATTGTTGTTGCAAATATTCCTCCAAAGTATGGCATGTTTTTATCTCGATCATGGGGTGCCAAATTACAGGGTACCCTACATTTGTACATGTCCTATGCCACCATCCCTTTATTTGGCCAGTAGAGAAGATTGTACAGGAAGACACGGATGAAATACATGGCCAGTAGTCAAGAGAAACCACACAACTACCCTTTATACTCTGTTCATCCTTATCTAGACTCTTTTATTTTATATAATGATGGTGACATGGATAGTCAAATTGCACAATTGGAAGATGATGTGTGATAGTCAAATTGCACAATTGGAAGATGATGTGTATAACCTAGAGGAAAGAAAAGAAACTCTTGAAGAAGATAAAATAGTGACATTACAAATTGATGAACCAATAGAACCTCTCTGGAGTTTATATTTCGATGGTGTTGTCAGTAAACAAGGATCTGGAGCTGGGGTGTGGATACATAATCCAAAAGAAAGGTATTCATAAATCCATTCTTATAAATTAAATTTTAAGTGTACCAATAATATAGTTGAGTATGAAGCATTAATGCTTGGTCTAAAATTGTTGAAAAAACTTGGTGCCAAAATAATTTTAGTAAGAGGTGATCATGAAATTATCATTAAACAGATCAAAGGTGAGTATTCTTCCAAACACCCAAGACTAAGGGCCTATAGAAATGTTGTTTTGGATTTTTTGCAATGTTTTACTGAATATGACTTGCAGGTGATTCCCAGAGGCCAAAACATACTTGTTGATGGACTGGCTACTTCAGCAGCCACTTGTAAAATACCATTTCATCCTAATCGCCAATACATAGTTGAGGTGAAATGTAGACCTGATGTCCCAGACAATATCAGGTACTAGCAAGTGTTTGGTAATGATGAACAGAATGATGATTTCATGCAATCCAAAAATGAATTTGAATGTGCAAATATTGATGTAGATAGTGATAATTAAAGTGTAAATAAAATATATTTAGAAGAAATAAATGAAAAAGAAGAAAACTCATAGTTTTTGCAATTAAAAGATAACATTCTTCCTAGAGGGTTATTCCCATTAGAAGAAATGTTTGATTTCAATGATGTAGCTAAAAAACCAAAAATTGAACCTACTGGAAAAGATGTTGAGGACTGTAACATAGGGATTGATAAGAAACCAAAAATGATTAAATTGTCCAAATATTTACCTCCTTACCAAAAATAGAAATATACTGAATTGCTTAAATAATTTGTAGATGTTTTTGCATGGATCTATGAAGACTTGAAATCTTATGATACTAGAATCATACAACACAAAATCCCCATAAAAGAAGACCATAGTCCTTTCAAACAAAAACTTTGGAGAATTAACCCCAAGTTGATGCCTCTAATTGAAAAGGAAATAAAGAAATTGTATGATGATAAAATCATTGTCCCATTAAGATTCTCAAAATGGGTGTCCAATTTAGTTCCTACTAGAAAAAAGAGTGGAGAAATCAGACTCTGTATTGATTTCAGAAACCTTAATAAAGTCTCCCTTAAAGAAAACTATCCTTTGCCCAAAATGGATCATATTTTACAGAAGGTAGTTGGATCCAATAGAATTTCTTTGTTAGATGGATTTTCTGGATACAACCAAGTCTTAGTCCACCCCGATGACCAAGAGAAAACAATGTTCACTACACCTTGGGGCACTTTCATGTATGTGAAAATGCATTTTGGTTTAATGAATGTTGGTTCCAAATTTCAGAGAGAAATGGACATTGTTTTTGTGGATGAACTGGAAGATTTATTGTCATATACCTGGATGACATAACTGGTTTTTCAAAAATAGATGAAGAACACTTACTCCACCTTAAAAAAGTTTTTGAAAAATGCAGAAAGTTCATAATCTCACTAAATCCCAAGAAAACCTTGTTTGGTTTAGAGGAGGGTAAACTGTTAGGACACATCATATCTAAAGATGGAATCAAAATAGACCCTAGCATAATTGAAGCCATTCAGAAGATAGACCATCCAATAAACATAAAGGAATTGTAGTCTTTCATAGGAAAAATAAACTTTCTGAGAAGATTTGTCCCTAACTTGGCAGAACTCTTCAGAAACATAAAAAATATGCTTTAAAAAGATACAAAAATAAAGTGGACCATAGAAGCTAAACATTCCTTTGATCAGGTGAAACATGCCTTAACACAAGTCCATGTACTCATCAGTCCTGATTATACCAAAGATTTCCTCCTATCCTCTTTTTCCTCTAAACATACCATTGCAGCAGTCCTTTTGCAGAAGAACAGTGAAGGCCATGAACAACCTATAGCATTATTCAGTAAATCCCTGAGAGATGTTGCATTGAATCACAACATCATGGAGAAAAAGGCTTTTTCTTTGGTGAAAGAAATTAAGGATTTCAAATTATATATTGTCCACTCGCATATCATTACTTATGTTCCTAATGTTGTGGTGAAATATATTCTAACCCAAGACAATATAGATGGAAAAAGAGGTAAATGGATTGTTGTGATCCTTGAGTATGATATTGAGGTCAAACCAACCAAGATTATCAAGGGTAAAGGATTATCCAAACTAATGGCTGAGTCAAAATTTCATGCTTTGGATATTACTTTTCTACCTACAGTTGATGAAAAAGAAGAGCAAGTGACTCCACAAGTTAAAGAGGTTTTCTCAAACTATCCCTGGTATGCAGAACTTATTTATGTTTTACATCATCTACAATCTCCTTCTGGTTTGACAAAAACTAAAGCTAGATTTTTGAAACATAAAGCTTTGAAATATTGCATTTTGGATGGAATTTTGTATTGGAAAGATGTTGGAGGTATTCTACTAAATTGTTTGTTGAAAGATGAAGCTTACAAATATTTGCAGGAGTTCCATGAAGGATATTGTGATGGACATTTGAATTAGAAGACCACTGCTAATAAAATTCTTAGAGATGGTTTCTACTGGCCAACTTTGTTTGCAGATGTCCATAAGAAAGTGACCTCACATCACAAATGTCATATCTTTGAAGGAAAAAGGAAACTTATGCCTTTACCCTTGAAGCCAATTTCAGTTGAAGCTCCATTTTAGCAATGGGG
Source organism: Picea abies (assembly GCA_900067695.1). Taxonomy (NCBI): domain Eukaryota; kingdom Viridiplantae; phylum Streptophyta; class Pinopsida; order Pinales; family Pinaceae; genus Picea; species Picea abies. The sequence continues at coordinate 5,665 of CBVK0101618018.1, read as the reverse complement.
TTTGGATTTTATTGGAGATATTCACCCACATTCATCATGCCAGCACAAGTGGATTCTCACACCCACTAACTATTTCACCAAGTGGATTGAATTTGTACCCACCAGGTAAGCCACTGATGTTGTGATCATAAAAATTTTGGAAACTAACATTCTTTCTAGATTTGTGATGTTGTGATCATAAAAATTTTGGAAACTAACATTCTTTCTAGATTTGTATGCCCTGGGAAAATTATCATTGGCAATGTAGCAACATTCAAATCCAAAAATATGATAGATTTTTGCAGCAAGTATCAGATCACCTTAGGACACTCTACAACCTATTACCCTCAGTGAAATGGATTAGCAGAGTCTTCAAATAAGATTTTGGTCAACATTATCAAGAATATGTTGCAAGATAACAAATAATCATGGCACAACAAGTTGGTACATGCACTTTGGGCAGACAGACTTACTACAAATAGTTCAATTGGTATGTCTCCATATCAGTTGGTTTATGGAATGGATGTTGTCTTTCCTACTTCTTTGGGTGTTCCTGTCATGAATTTATTGCAGGAAGTACAGGTAGAACCAAATGGCATCCAAAAAAGTATCAATCAAACTATACAGTTGCAACAATCCAGAGAAGAGGTTTATAACCAAACTCAGATGATTCAAGAGAATATAAAGAGAATATATGACAGAAGGACCAAGGCTGATTATTTCCAGCTAGGAGATAAAGTATTGAAGTGGGATTCAAGGAATGAAGAAAAGGGAAAACATGAAAAAATTGACAATTTATGAAAAGACCCATTCATAATACATGCCTACAAAGGAAAAAATGCATTGTTTATCAAGGATATGGATGGAGCAGATCTTCCAGGAGGACCCATCAATGGTAGAATGCTCAAGCACTATGTTTCACAAGAATGAATATTTTTCTCACTCATTTCATTGTAAATACCATTTTACTTTTTATGTCAGGTGTGGGTGATTTTTATCAATGGTTGAAGCCCAGAGAGAAGGCCCTAAGCCACTAATCAGGATCACCAGATTTATATTTATAATAAAACAAATCAGAATGCGAAAAAAGTACTGGAGAAGAAGATTCAAGGCAGCAGGTAGTTGGTTCTTGGCACCTTACAAGGAGAGAACCATCCCCAAGTGGAGCCACTGTTATAACCCTGTATTTCATAGGATCACATGGTGATTAGAATTTCTTCCTCTAGTCATATTGTGTTGTAAATAATATTTTATTCTGCAAATGATTTACAAAAGAAAAAAGAAAAAGAAAGAATAAAAATATAAAAAATGAAAAGAGGGTATAAAAATAAAAAGAGAAAATATAAAACCCCATGAAATAAACTTGGTTTGAATGCAGCAACATTCAAATCAAAAAAGATGATAGAGTTTTGCAGCAAGTATCAAATCACCTTAGGACACTCTACAGCCTATTACCCTCAGGGAAATGGATTAGAAAAGTCTTCAAATAAGATTTTGGTCAAAATTACCAAGAATATGTTGCAGGATAACAAAAAATCATTACACAACAAATTGGTACATGCACTTTGGGCAGACATACTTACTACAAACAAGTCAATTGGTATGTCTCCACATCAGTTGGTCTATGGAATGGATGTTGTCTTTCCTAATTCTTTGGGTGTTCCTGTCATGAATTTATTGTAGGAAGTACAAGTAGAACCAAATGACATCCAAAGAAGAATCAATCAAACTATACAACTGCAACAATCCAAAGAAGAGATTTATAATCAAATTCAGGTGATTCAAGAGAATATTAAGAGAATCTATGATAGAAGGACCAAAGCTAATGATTTATAGCTAGGAAATAAAGTATTGAAGTGGGATTCAAGGAATGAAGAAAAGGAAAACATGGAAAATTTGACAATTTATGGAAAGGCCCATTCACAATACATGCCTATAGAGGAAACAATGCATTTTTTATCAAGGATATGGATGGAGCAGATCTGCCTGGAGGACCCATCAATGGAAGAATGCTCAAGCATTATGTTTCACAAGAATAAATATTTTTCTCACTCATTTCATTGTAAATACCATTTTACTTTTTATGTCAGGTGTGGGTGATTTTTATCAATGGTTGAAGCTTGGAGAGAAGGCCCTAAGCCACCGATCAGGATCACCAGATTTACATTTATAATAAAACAAACCAGAATGTAGAAAAAGTACTGGAGAAGAATATTCAAGGCAGCAGGTAGTTGGTTCTTTGCACCTCACAAGGAGAGCACCATTCCCAAGTGGAGCCACCGTTATAACCCTATATTTCATAGGATCACCTGGTGATCAGAATTCCTTCCTTTAGTCATATTGTGTTGTAAATAATATTGTATTCTGCAAATGATTTACAAAAAGAAAACAAAAGAAAAAGAAGAAGAAAAGAAAAAGAAAGAATAAAAATATAAAAAATGAAAAGAGGGTATAAAAATAAAAATAAAAAGAAAATATAAAACCCCATGAAATAAACTTGGCTTGACTCATATTGTATAATCATGATCAAACCCTTTAAATTTATGTTGATAGGTTAGTGAATAAATTTGGTCAAACAACCTAATCTTTGCCAAATTAGTTAGGTTAGTGAATAAATTAATCCAACAGTCTAAGTTGGATTAATGTGTTAATTAATTAGGCTAGGAGTTAGGTTAGTGTTGTCTATTTCAATAAATATTTGCAAAAAGATTGTTAAAATACTTTTTATTTGAGTTAATTTGGTGTTCTTAGCCTAGGAAATAACACATTGGTGAAAAAAATAAGAAAGGGGGAGCCTAGCGCTACTCACCGCATGTTTTTATCCTAAGTTATATATTGGATATGAATTTTTGTCATTATGTGACTAAAAGGCGCGCAACTTCCATTGGCGGGATCAAGCAGCGCTTAGATCAATGACTGATAGTGCTTTTCGGACCCCCCCGGCCTTTTTGCCTTTAACGATGGGGGGGGTTTAGGAAAGAAGTTTCCCTGGCGTGGGCCCTGCATAACATGTCAACCTCACATCATTTTAGACCCCCGCCCCCCTCCTGCTCAATTCCTCTTACTACCTACCCCCCCTCCGAAATCCTACCTAACTGCTTACCCAATACCACCCACCTCACTCTACCACCATACCCCACTAACTCCTGTCACATGTTACACCCCTCATACCTATTGGCCAATTAATTCCTCCATCGTGATTGTTATTCATCCAATCACCATAACGCGCCATTACAGACACCTCCCTGCATTATTTAACCCTGTTTTTTCACCATTGCTACCCTATTCACAGATCCAGACACTGTTGACACCACGTTGAATCAAGTTGTCAAGATAACCTCCACCAATATACACTGTCGATAGACGCCATTAATCTGGGTAACTACATTCATCCATTTTTCACCCTCAGATCTCAGTTAGCCATGGCTCCCAAAGCTAAATCCACTGAAACTACTGAAAATCCATTTCTCCCCCCTCCCATCGACTTGGGTCATGTTCCCCTGGAAGATAAAGAGTATAGATATATAGAGACGAAGTGTGAGTTCAATTTTTTCGAATTACACTTTTGGATAAAAGACATTTTCTTGGATCAAAGAGATGAAATTGGAGTCTAGGAGTCCAATTTTCCCTTATACATGTTTCCTCGAACCTTTCGTTTCCTAGAATTTTCCCTTAAGTGTCAAGCTCATTATATTCCCATCCAAAGGGCCATCGTATCTTCGTCTGGTGCAACCCTGCTCACCATTACCCCTGAATCGATCAATCAGATGTTACAGATCCCCAGAATTGACTCTGCAAGCCCATTCTCTGTCGAAATCTTAAATGATCTCTATCAAAAACTCTCCTTCCCCCAAAGAGCCCAAATCTTTGAAATATTTCTGCAAGAAGATGCCCAATTTCCTAAGAAAAATCCTCCCTATCCATCTTCCATTTTCTCTGTCAGGGAAAANNNCCTAAGAAAAACCCTCCCTATCCATCTTCCATTTTCTCTGTCAGGGAAAACCAAATTATTTCCACCCTCTGTTACCTATTAGGATATTTTTCTGATGTATGGGTAGATGAGCCTATCTTATGTTTTCTGTCCATTTCCTCCACACAAGATAAATCTACAGTCCAATTTGATTTCAGTCAGTTTTTGGCTGACAACATACATGAGAAATTTTTCAAATTATCAATAGAAGGAATGTTCAGGTATTCCTCAGTGTTGATGTACTTGTTCATGTTATTTCAGTCAGACAGATTCTCTTGTGCTCTCCAAAAATTAGATCAAGAAGGAAATCTTCAATCAGTGACTTCATGGACCTCATTAGTGAGGAAAATTTTCACTAATTACAGCTTTAAAGATTTCATTGATCGGTTTTATCATCCAATAGTGTGCATGCTCAACAACAGAATGGAACCAAGGATTAATGAAGAAGTCTAGAGAATTCTTCACCTCTCTGACTTGGCCAAAACAGGGGATTGGTATCTTTACCAAAACCATATTGAGATCAAAGTATATGAATGTGAATTTCCACCATACAAACTGCCAAAATATCTCCCTATTAGGATATTTGCATTGGAATATATTAGGAAGATGATAAATTCTGATGACATCCATTTTGTATCAGTTAAGAAGAAACAATATCTCATAATCAAGAGCCAAATTAGTTCTTTCATATGCAACAACAGAGCTGGAGGAGAAGAGGATGACAACCTATTGAAACAGATGAACTTTAGTCTAAGCTTCACATGGAATTATGACCCATTTGGTATCATATCAGAACTCAGGGTCAAACAGAAGATCACTCCTTATTCTCATGTACATAAGCCTAAAGTAGAAAAGTATATGAATCAGATATATTGGCGAGAAAATACATTGTTGGAAACAGAATAACAACCTCCCCCTATCATTGCTTCACATACCAGCACTCCTCAAGTGAAAACAGAAAATAGAGCCAGGAAATAGGTTTCACCTTCAGTCACAAAGGTGTCAACTGAAGATTTTCAAGTTTACAAGAAAAGGGCTAAAACTAGTCACACATTAGACATGATTAAATAAGGGGAAACACAGTCCACCATAGTCATGGAGAGACCACATTCTACAACATTCTTAGGTAGTCAGTACATAGTGTCCACATCTTCATCCAAAAAAAAAAACAGACACTACTATGTTAGTCGAGTCCTCTCATGAACCAACAAGGCCAAATATCTTTGACAAATACAAACAAATCAAGCATAGGAATGAACTCCTGAATAACATTACATATGCCTAGTTTTGGAAGAAGACTTATATTTCCTAGCATAGACTACTATTAGCATTTGACACAGAGAAGGGAAAAATTCAAATGGCATTCCTACAAGCACAAGCACCTCATCCCAACACAGTTGTTGACTACAAGAAAAATTCTTTTGAGCTTGATGTGAAGGAGGCCATCCAGTGGACCAAATGGACATGCACAGGGAAATAGGGGAGATGATTTTCTCCACCTTGAAAAACACATCATTGACTACTTCAAAATTGTAGGTGTCTCTGAATAATATCCATTCTCAATTGAATATGGAAAAGATATCCTCTTTGTGTTGGGTATGTGTTATATTCTTTGCACGAGTAGTAGTGTCTAAGTGCCTGCGCTGGGCGTGCAGGGGGGTTAGAGGGGGGGGGCGCTAGGCCCCCCCTCGAGGGGTGTAGGGGGGCGGAGCCCCC